>VDFB02288797.1:316063-391131 GCA_007258455.2 Sequoia sempervirens | reverse complement strand
TGTCAACTATTTGTTCAAATGATGTGGGGTTTAAAGTACAGAAACATCATGAAGACTCTTGGGTTGAGAACATTGAATGCATCAAGTGAAAACACTATTGTGAAGAATCTAATGGATGCTTATGAGAGTGTGGGTAAGACCTCATGCTCAAAGGATAGTAATGTCACCTAACGTGTCATTACATCAAATTTGGTAAGCTATCAAACAAAGAGATCTCGTCTCATTAAAAAGATGAGTGAACAAATGGGAATTAGTAGAAAAACTTTATCAAGAGCCATTCAAAGGCAACAAAGAATTGAGGGCACCGATTCAAATGAATTATGGGCATTCTCGAGAAGAATTCCACATAAAGATAGAAAAGTTGTGAAGCATTGAGAATGCTAATTGAAGATTATTGGAAGAATAATACAAGGCCATCTTTGAATCAAAGGGATGTTGTAAGAAGGAGAATCAGTAGTCAAAGCCGTGAGCCACATCCAAAGCATATTTTGGATACGACTCAAACCCAATTTTTTCATATATTTCAAAATACTTATCCTCAAATTACTATTTCTCAAATATTATTTGAAATGCTTAAACCTTTTTATGTCAAGATAAATCACACATACACTATTTTTTGTTGTAGAATACATATTGAATTGGCTAACCATTATGATTTTTATCATTCTATATGTTTAGATTTGCATACTGATGACGTTTTGTAGGATTGTGGCATAAAATCCCCACCAAAATATTCAAGAGAGTTCTTATCAAAAAATTTATGTCAAATAGAGGATGGCCAAATATTCTATAGGAGAACATGCTTGGATGGTTCATGCGAGCATTGTGGTGGCTTTCAACAAATGCGAGTATGTCAACATATGGAAAGCACAGATGAGGTGGGGCATAAACTAGTAGATTTCAGGAAGTATAAAATAGTGGTATATGCTACAAAAGATGGGTCTCAAGAAAAAAGGTGTGATTTGGTTATTGAGAAGATTCTAGCGTATTAGTTTATGTCCATGTTTCATGAGAATCTAGTGTATGAGTATGCAAGGCATACCAATAGAGCCCGATGGCTAGACAAGAAATTCAAGCTATGTAAGGACACCTTTCTAGTTGGCAGCATAATATCAGTGGTTGAATTTGTAGAGAACTACACTCTACAACCAAAATATGAGATGCAGTCACAATATTACAACTCCACACAGGTTTCGATATTTGTGCACATAGCATTCATTCTTGCAACTGATAGTATAGAGGACCAAAGGAAGGTATTGAGGGAGTATTGCTTTTATATTAGTGATGATCGTACACATTCTCCAGAGCTCATCCAAGGTTGATTCTAGATGTTCTATAGTGATTTGGCTCAGAGGGGCATAGCATACGGTTGGAATATAATATGGTCAGATAATTGTGCAACATAGTTCAAGAATGTGCACATGTTCTACTAGTTGTGCAGGATGCATCTCACAATAGGTGTTCAACATATGTGGAAATTTTGTGAGATCGAGCATGGAAAGGGGGAGCATGATGGTGTAGGAGCATGCGTGAAAAGAGCATTAGCACGAGAAGAGTTAAAGTATAAAGATAGTGCAAAGTTGACGGATGCAAGTTCAATTGTCGAGTGGTGTAATGCTTCGATGGGTCTAGGTAATGAAGGTACGTCTTCAGTTTGTAGATTTTTTTGGTTGATGGATGATACTAACATTGCACCATATGAGGATTGGTGTACATGAACAAGATTGAGTGAGCTACACTCTTTCCTTATCTCAAATGTAGGTTCATGGAGTATCAATACACATAAGATGGCATGCTTTTATTCTTCATGTATAATGCAAGCCTAGAATAATTGTGAGTCAAGGGAGTGGGTTGAAAAATGGTTGACAAGTTATCTTACCCCACTTCACACATATCACCCTCTAACGACATTGGAACTAACATAGATGGAATCATCAGTCAACTTTGACCATGTATTAGATCTAGTTCAATTGGGCAATATATCTACTTGCTTAGTTTTTCAAATTCCATATTGTTATCTTACTTGGTACTATATTCGTAATGTTGACTAATTTGTAGTGATTTTATGCACATATCAATGCAGGGCATGTTTATGTAGTTATTGTAGATGAAGGAAACAAAGAGGGAATAGACTATTACTAGTGTCATTGTGTTGAGGCTAAAAATAAATTGGAAGCCCCAGTTATAGATGGAGTAAACATCGAATACCCTACAGGCTTAGTTGCTGTTACTAGAACATGGCTTAGAAGGTACCCACATAAGAGTGTTAAACATTGGCTATTTGAGGACTTTGACATGCATCGTAAGATTCTTCCTTACTCGAACCTTGTTGTGGAATCCAATGTTCGTTTGAGCAAATATGGGGGCGTACATTTGAATAAGACCTTGTGGAAGGTCTATGAGTCTAACCATGAGGAAACACTTGACACAATAAAGAGTAGAGCAGATCCAGATGGTTCATTATATTCATTTTTAAGTATATGCATAATGGTTCTTATTAATTTATACTTATATCCACGTTAATTTGTTTGATTCCAATGCTATCATGTCTTATTTTAATTTGTGTATCTGTAAGTAAACCGATAAACATTGAATGGTGTCTCATTGAAGAAAATGCAGATTTATGAGCCATCCAAGAGAATCTCAGGCATAAAAGCAATGCCACATCCCTATTTTGATTATCAATCCAAATCTCAATTATGATTTTCAACCATTACAAAAGTGTGTATGAAGCTTGGTGAGGGAATTTCAAGTTATTCATTTGAAGTTAACCTTATCATGAGCACCTATGATGTAGAAATTATCAGAGCATCTCGAATTTCAAGATATTCTAGATTCATGAGAGGTGTTGTGTGCAATAGGTATCTTGGAACTCGTAGTGAAGATGTATGAACATGAGTGACTAAGTTGAAAAAATTCCATGCCTATCTATAAGTGACTTCCATCTATTTTCATTTCATTTCCATTTTGGACATGAGATGTTTCTTTTTATTCTTTTACTTTTCCTATCTATAACTAAACTAGTAAAAGTTGATTAGTCTCTCCTTGCATAAAATGCCAATTTTGGAGCCATCGAAGAGAATCTCAGCCAAAAAATTAATGCAACATCCTTATTTTGATGATCTTGACAAATCTCAATTTTGATTTCAAGCCATTATAAAAGAGTGTGCAAAGCTTTGTGAGGGAATCTCAAGTTTCTCATTTGAAGTTGACCTCTAAATGAGAACCTATGATGTAGACATTATAAGAGAATCTCAAATGTATGAGTGACATTGTAAAATATCTATGAGAACAGAGTACCTCAGGCATTGTAATGAGATTTACTTGTAATGACATTTACCGAAATAATGAAATTTGGTGTAGGGGCACCAAGGTTATTAAGAAAATTTGGTTCACATAAATCTGTTAAGTTAGTTTTTTGTTATGAGTTTTGTCAATTGAATAAGGTCATAACACATCCAAAATTGATTTATAATGTAATAAGTCATGTTAGTTACAAAAATAACAGTTAGGCATGATTGGAAAGATGTAGAATCATTTGTAAAGTCTATTTAAAGCCTCTTGAAGGCTATTTATGTCAATATTTGAATTTGTAGCCTTTTGAAGAAAAATGTTTGAATATGGTTGTAAATGTACTATTAGTGAGATTGAGATTGTTAACCTTCAGAGAGTAGTAGTATTTATGTCGATGAAATTTCCTTTAGATGCAAGGATTCAAAGCACATCAACCATGTGGTACAAATGATTAAATACCAAAGACAGTCTATAGTAATGAAAGAGTCTGAAAAGGTAGAGAGAGCTAAACTGGTGACTCTGGAGAAATTTTAGTGATGCAGAGTCAAGGTGGAGAAAACTCAAACAAATCAGATTTTAGTAAATCAACAACCTTTGTTATTTCATTTGGCCATCTTGGAACAACTACCAATAAAAATGATTTGAAACTGAACAATTGGGCTTGAATTTTAGAGAATTCCTCTCAAGGAACATCTCATCATCAATATAGCATCTAATAAAACCCCCAACACCATTCCCAAGCCAAACATTCAAGGTTTCTTTGCAATTTCTTGGAGATCCTTCAATCTGCCCTACAAAAAGGCTAGAAAATTAGCCCTATTTTACAAAAAAACTGCTCTTTACACTTCTTGTAACCCCACAAGCTCTTGGAAAGTCATAAAATAGGTCAAAAAACTCCCAATTCCATAGGTTTTAGAAAATAACTCAACCTCTAAGCCATAATTTATTAAAACCCTGAATTTTCTAACAAATACATAAGGCTTTTAGCGTCTCACAACTCCAAGGCCTTCCAAACCTCACCAAAGCATCAAACAAGTTTTTTAGGGTCTGTAAATGCATAATAAACCTTCACCTAGGCTTTATAATTAGTATATCTCAAAAAAATCACTTTGGTTCCTCCAATTCAAGCCAAAATCTGACATTCTCAACCTAAAACAACATCACCAACCCTATAAACACCTTATCATTATTAAAAGAGTTAAGGAAACTTGAAAAAAACACATTGTAAACCTTTCCTTTGAGTCACAATTCACCACAGTAGGAGGATGGGCTCCATCACAAAAATTAAAGTAAACTCAGACCCTGCTAGTCTGTACAGGCTGAATAAAGAAAAATGGATTTTCCTTTCACTAAAACAACCAAAGGTGTATCAAAAAAATTGGTCTATTAGACCTTATTAAAGACAAAAATACCTCAAAATACTAACATTTACCAACTATCATCCCAATTTACCATCAAAAAATCATAAATTGAGGGTGAGGTGTGGGTGCTCCTACACCATTCAACTTTCAAAAACAAAGTCAATTAGGCTAGTAGATGTTTGGATCGAGCTAGCATTTGGTGGAAGAGGAAGAAAGATGACTAGAACTCTAGAGGCCCACCATACTAGATTTTGGTATTTAACCATGAGAGTAGAAGAGAGATCTCATATCATGTATCAAAACATTAAGCATGCATTATTCCAACCAACAGAGAAGGAGATGGTTACTTTGCCTCATTTTCATTTGTATAAGCATATCAAGGCATGGGAACCAAGAAGACCAAGGATGTCCAGTTTTATGTGGAGGTAATGGATGTGGTCCAAATTTAGGAGGGTCAAGAAGGTCAATGTATGATCTTGATGAAATTGAGGAAGAACAACAAGAGAGGGATGAGAAAAATAAAATCAATAGAGTTTCAAGGTTTTGTCAAACAAGTAAGAGAGCTATGGGAGAAGCCTCATCTAAAATATTTTGAACTAGAATTTGATATGTACCATTTAGAGATCTTGGTTTTCATGGAGTTAACCTTGAGAGGGTAGGACTTGGGAAAAAGGAATTTGATATGGATATTTCTTTCAAAGACTTCAAGCGGTATGTAATCCGCATTGACGCCATTCCTCAATCTTCACTAGATGGCATCAAGGAATTGATGAAATCCATGGCTATAAAGTATTATGAAAGAAAAATGAACTTGTACTAATATCCAATTTTGAAGACTATTACTAATGATTCAAAGCATATCAACCACGTGGTATAGATGATTAAATCCCAAAGACAATTTGTAGCAATGAAAGAGTTTGAAAAGGTAGAGAGAGCTACATTGGTGACTCAGGAGAAAGTTTAGCTTTCAAAAAACAAAGCCAATTAGGTTGGGAGATGTGTGGATTAGGCCAACATTTGGTGGAAGAGGAAGAAAGATGACTGGAACTCTGGAGGCCCACCATACTAGATTTTGATATTCAACCATGAGAGAGAAGAGAGAGTTGATATCATGTATCAAAACATTAAGCATGCATTCTTCCAGCCAACGAAGAAGGAGGTGATTACTTTGCTTCATTTTCATTTTCATAACATATCAAGGCGTGTGAACAAATAAGACCAGTGATGTTGAGTTTTATGTGGAGGTAATGGATGTGGTCCAAACTTTAAGATGGGAAAGAAGGTCAATGTATGATTTTTAACCTTGAGAGAGTATTTATGTTGAGGAAATTTCCTTTAGATGCAAGGATTCAAAGCACATCAACCACGTGTGGTACAAATGATTAAATCCCAGAGACGATCTGTAGCAATGAAAGAGTTTGAAAAGGTAGACAAAGCAACACTAGTGAATCAAGAGAAACTTCAAATTTCAAAAACAAAGTCAATTAGGTTGGTAGATGTGTGGATCGAGCCAACATTTGGTGGAAGATGAAGAAATATGACTAGAACTCTGGAGGCCCACCATACTAGATTTTGGTATTCAACCATGAGAGTAGATGAGAGAGCTAATATCATGTATAAAAACATTAAGCATGCATTCTTCCAGCCAATGGAGAAGGAGATGATTACTTTGCTTCATTTTCATTTGCATAACCATATCAAGGCATGGTAACCAAGAAGACAAAGGATGCCGAGTTTTATGTGGAGGTAATGGATGTGGTCCAAAATTTAGGAAGGACAAGAAGGTCGATGCATGATTGGTGCATGAGAACCATTTAGTAGGTTTTTTTCATCAAGGAAAATAAGGAGTAGAATATCATCAATTTACTAAAATCAGTCTGAACTTGTACATTTAAAGGTTTTGAGTCAATAAAAATGGATTTTTGACCCATTCCTCTTTTTGTAGCCTCTGTAACTTGAGGAATGGATCTGTACTAACATTATTAAGGTCTAGGAATGAGGTCTGGGAATGATGTGTTTATGTTGGGGAGGTCTAAAAGTGAGATGGGTGTGAAACCCATGTGTGTAAAAGTGGGTTCTCTTTAAGAAAAATGGTGGTTTTGAAGAGTTAAATTGTGTTTTTGTGTAGGGTATCATTATTTTATAATTTTTTGAGCTTGTGTATGGTATCAAAAACTTTTTTGAGTAATTTATAGGTTGTGGTTAGCTTTGGAAGTATCATTTTTAATAAACCCCTAGGGTTTAGGCTACAATAGAGGGTTTTGTGGTTTACCCATTGAACGGTGGTATAATTGAGATATAATTGTGGATTTTGAAGTTTTGACACCTTAGAATTTTTTCCCCAAGAGTTGGTAAGGTTTGGATAAGTTTAGAGTATAGACCCTTTGTTCAACTGGATTGATCCCTTAAGGGTCCAAAGGGAAAAATGACTGCAAACTTCAACATGAGGTTACTCAGACATCGTGATGCTTAGAAACTTTTCATCTGATCTGATGAGATCACGTTGGGACCCTCTACAATAAAATCTCTTGGTTTTGTTATCTCGGAGTGGTTTTCCGTGGTGTCCAGTTTTTAGTTGATGAAAAAGTGTCAAATGAAAGCAGTGAAAAGTTGCAAAGTGGTACAACTTTTATTTTGCAACTCGTGTGACCAAACAGACTATTCCAACACATACAAATAGGAATATTTATGCTAGGCATGGTCCTCTTCCACACCCAAACACGCGGAATCGCTTCGAACTACGTTCAACCAAATCGATCTCTTAAGGGTCCAAAGGGAAAAATGGCTGCAAAATTTAGCATGAGGTTACTCAGATACCATGATGCTTAGAAAATTCTCTTCTGATCTTATGGGATTACAATGGGCCCCTCTACAATAACCTCTCTCATTTTATGTTATCTTGAAGTGGTTTTCCCGTAGTGTTGAATTTTTAGTTGATGAAAAAAGTGTCAAATGGAAGTAGTGGAAAGTTGAAAAGTGGTGCAACTTTCATTCTGCAACTCATGTGACCAAACAGATTGTTCCAACACATCAGAATAGGCATTTTTATGCTAGGAATGGTCCTCTTTTGCACCCAAACATGCAGAATCGCTCTGAGCTACGTTCAACTAGATCGATCCCTTAAGGGTCCAAAGTGAAAAATGGTCGCAAACCTCAACATGAGGTTATTCAAAGATCGTGATGCTTAGAAACTTATCATCTGATCCCATGGGATCACTTTGGGCCCCTCTACAATAGCCTCTCTTGGTTTTTGTTATTCACTTGATGGAAAAAGTGTCAAATGGAAGCAGTGAAAAGTTGCCAAGTGGTGCAACTTTCGTTTTGCAACTCGTGTGACCAAACAGACTGTTCCAACACATCTAAATATGTATGTTTATGCTAGGAATGGTCCTCTTTCACACCCAAACATGTGGAATCACTACGAACTACATTCAACCGAATCAATCCCTTAAGGGTCCAAAGGGAAAAATGGCTGCAAACTTCAGCATGAGGTTAATCGGACACCATGATTCTTAGAAACTTATCATCTAATCCTATGGGATTGCGTTAAGCCCCTCTACAATAACCTCTCTTAGTTAACATTATCTTGGAGTGGTTTTTCTATGGTGTCAAATTTTCAGTTGATGAAAAAAGTGTCAAATGGAAGTAATGGAAAGTTGCAAAGTGCTGCAACTTTCATTCTGCAACTCATGTGAACAAACAAACTATTCCAACATGTTTGAATAGGAATTTTTACACTAATAATGGTCCTCTTTCACACCCAAACACATGGAATCGCTCTGAGCTATGTTCAACTAGATCGATCCCTTAAGGGTCCATAGGGAAAAATCGCTGCAAACTTTAGCATAAGGTTACTCGGACACCGTGATGCTTAGAAACTTCTTGTTTGATCCCATGGGATTGTGTTGTACCACTCTACAATAACCTCTCTCGGTTTTTGTTATCTTGGAGTTTTTTTTCCGTGGTGTCCATATTTCAGTTGATGGAAAAAGTGTCAAATGGAAGTAGTGGAAAGTTGCAAAGTGGTGCAACTTTCGTTCTGCAATGAGTGTGACCAAATGGACTATTCGAACATGTTCAAATAGGAATGTTCACACTAGGCATGGTCCTCTTTGTCACCCAAACATGTTGGTTTGGCTAAAATATTTTGGAGGGGGGTTCAGTTCGTTTAGGTTCGTTGGTACAAAAAAAATGTAAAAACAAAATATATATCTATTCAACCTAGAAGCATGAATTAGGATTAGAATATCAAATATCATCATATTAAAAAAAAACCACCATAAAATTGAATGTCATTTAAAACAACAAAATTGGAAAAAAAAAATGTGTTTATAACCTGCAAAAAAATGTGAATAAAATCACACTGATTTTCATGTGAAAAAAAACCATGAGACCATAGCTTGTTGCTTACTATTATGCTTTGATAGATTTTTTCCAAGCATCCATAGCTTGTTCGAAAGTAAATTTTTTATGCTTTTAGCCATAGCAGCAAGGCAATGAATTTTTTGATAAAATTCTTTGGTAGACATGTATGAAAAATGTGGTAGCATAGACACGGCAGTGAACTGTTTGAACAAATTCCTCAAAGAAATGTGGTCTCATGGTGATGGAATGGCATGATGAATGCCATGACAAGAAAATTTCTATGGATTGTCATAGAATTCCACCACCATTGATACCACATTTCTATGAGGATTTTATTCAAATAGTTCGCTGCCTTATTTATGCTATTGCTTATTATTATGCTTTGATAGATTTTTTCCATGCATCCATAGCTTGTTTCGAATCAGCTATTTTTGGATTTTAGCCATAGCTGTGAGGAGGTTAACTATTTGATAAAATTCTTTGGTAAACATGTATGAAAAATGTGGTAGCATAGACAAGGCAGCGAACTATTTGAAAAAATTCCTCAAAGAAATGTGGTCTCATGGTGATGGAATGCCATGATGAATGCCATGACAAGAAAATTGCTATGGATTTTCATGGCATTCCACCACCATTGAGACCATATTTCTTTGAGGATTTTATTTAAAAAGTTCGTAGCCTTGTCTATGCTATTGCTTATTATTATTCTTTGATAGATTTTTTCCAAGCATCCATAGCTTGTTTGGAAGCACCTATTTTAGGCTTTTAGCCATAGCAGCAAGGAGGTGAACTATTTGATAAAATTCTTCGATAAAAATGTATGAAAAATGTGGTAGCATAGACAAGGCCATACTGGCCTTTGGCTTACAACCAAACTAGCAAAAGCTTGAATCCCAACCAGCCAAAGGCTGATAGATCGAAAGAATAGCACTCTTGGAGGATGCCATGACCTCCTCACAAGCCTCTCACTCAAAAAATCAAAATCAAATTGTAATAATATTGTTTTTAATGAACCAAATGAGGTTTGTAAAGAAGACTTAATTGTTTCCTTCAGTACCATGCTCCTAGGACTGTCCAAAGGCATAATTTTCCCACCACGAAGGAAAGTGGCTGCTTACGATGGAGTAGGTTTCCATCACCATGGATGAAATGAAAGAAATTTTGTGGATCCTAAAGGACGAGACCTTATTTCGAGATTCGTGGGGGTATTTCTAAGACAAAAGGCATTACAAACTTGGGTTCAAGAGAAGTGAAGATTCTCTAGATCTGAGACTTGATTTGTTGATTCATGGAGACATTTCTAGGACTAAAAAAATTATAGACTTGGGTCCAACAGAAGAAAAATGTCTTTGGGTCTATAGAGATTTCAATGATGCCCAATGGATACTTCATGGTTGTCTTTTCCTCCAGACAGGGAAACAAACATGTACCGTCCCTTTCCTCCAGCCAACCCTAACACCACAATGTCATTAACTAAAAGTGTTTTCAACACTAAAATATATATAAATTATAAAATAAAATATATTATATATAATGATAATAATAAAACATAAAATAAAATATCTAATAAGTAAACTCAAATCTGGGTGCCAACTTTGGGCCCACAGGACCTAAAACGTGGCAGGTATTTTCAAACTTGATTGTCATTTTTGAGCACCTGAGTTCTATTATTTTTACTCACTGTTCAGTGGATTAGCAAGTATTCAAGGACAACACCCCTTGATTGTGAGAGCTGAGGTTAGGACGAAAATCCTACCTCGTTTGGTCAATTCACATAGTGTTCTAGCACTATCTAAGATCCTTGAAATATTTTATAGGTTGAACAATCAAGATTACACTGTAGATCTGACACAAATCATTGATTGTGGGTCTCCATTGACTGATTGGAGCTGTGAGAAGAGCCACACCAGCCCACCTGGTTCATTTGATATTGGTTTTCTTAATATCAACAATTGAGGACCGAGTGTACCATTAGGAATGCATTACCAGTCATTGCAGGTCTGTGAACAGAGCAGAGATCAGAGGATTGATGATGTCAAGGATTTCTAAATGCATAGGAAAACAACACAAAGCTGCTGCTCTGTTTTCCAGCCAAACTGGAAATACACAAATCAAAATGTGGAAGCAAAAGTTACAGGAGACAAATCTGGGCATGTAATGTTTTCCTTTTTGTATTCAATATGTTGGAAATAGAAATAGATAAAAATATTGAACAGAAACTACAAAAAACAAACTCTAAACTACAATCTACATTTTGGTGGGAGCATCATTAATTGGTCAACCAAAAATAGACAACTTTAGGAGCTGTTAGGAGCTCACTAATAGGAGCTATGCACAACTCTATAGGAGCAATCACTGCTCACACACAAAACAAACAATTGTTGTTCAGGAGCTTCTGGGAGCTCACACATAAAACATTCTCTTTCAGACTATTACTACTCAAAAAAAACTTCTTCCAACTGAAAAAATAAACTGCCTTCAATTCCTTTGTCTTCCAAAACATTTCATCTCAAAATTTGAAATCACCTACCACAGTAAATTGGGAATTCAAAAATTACTATTTCATTAACTTCTTCTATAGTCTTCACCTGCATTTCAGGAGCAAATGGGGAAAGCAATCCCCAAAAACAATCTTTTGGTAGCAAGCATCAAATTCCCCTAGCAAGTAGCTAGCAATGAGAAGAGGCTTATGAGCATTCAATTTTTCAACACTCCCCCTTGGTCCTGAGCTGACGAACAAGATCAATCCTTATCCAAATCAACAACACCCAATCTACTCCTTAGGTGCTCAAAACTGTCCTTGCTCAAAGGCTTGGTGAATATGTCTGCTAGTTGTTGCTCATACCTACAAAATGTCATTTTAATTTCACCATTTCCAACCAATTCTCTGATAAAATGATACCTGATTTCAATGTTCTTTCTTCTTCCATGAAATACAATATTTTTTGCCACACAACTATCGATGAAACATTGTCACAAAAGATTGTTGTTTCATCCTCCTATTCTTCTTTCAAATCTACAAAAAATCTTCTCAGCCAAATAGCTCGACATGCTACTACATTTGTTGCTATATACTCAGTCTCTGCTATAGATAGGGAAACTATGGTTTTTTTCTTGGAAGCCAATGAAATGACTCCTGATCCCAAATGAAACATATAGCCCGATGTGCTCTTCCTATCATCCAAACTTCCTGCTCAATCATTGTCTGTGTATCCAACCAACCCAAAATCAATTTTTGTTGTGTACAAAATGCCATATCCTTTGGTGTAATTCACATACCTTAGAATTATTTTACCCGATTGCTAATGGGTGTATTGGGGAATCTCCATAAACCTAGAAATAAGACTCACACTGTGCATTATATAAGGCCTAGTAGTAGTTAAATACATTAAACTTTCAACCAAACTCTTAAACATGGTCGGATCCACATTGTTGCTACAATATTCCTTGCTCAACTTTAGACCTATGGCTATTGGTCTTAGGGAAAACATGCTTTCAAGCATCCTAAATCTCTCCAAGATTTCATTTGCATATTTTCTTGAGAGATAAATATACCCTCATGCATTTTTTTTACTTCTATGCCTAGAAAATATCTCAAGAGACCTAAGTCTATCATTTCAAAATCTCTTTTCATGGCCTATTTAAAATAAGCAATGAGAAAATCATCATTCCTAGTAAAAACTAGATCATCAACATACAAAACACCAATCAAAATCTTACCATTTCCTGTCTTGATGTAAAGAGTGGGCTCACCATCACTTTTGCTAAAATCATTGCTCATCAAATATGAGTCAATCTTACTATACCATGCCTATGGATCTTGCTTTAGCCCATAAAGAGCTTTCTTCAACCTGTACACCTTGTGTTCTTAACCCAAAACTTCATATCTGAATGGTTGCTCCACATAAACCTCCTCATTCAACACTCTATTAAGGAAGGAAAACTTCACATTCATTTGAAACACCTTCCACATGTGTTGGGCTGCGATTTCTATGACTTCTCACATGATCTCCATCCTTGCAACGGGGGAAAATGTCTCATTACAATCTCTCCCAAACTACTATTTGTACCCCTTGACTACCGATTGTGCTTTGTGTCACTCTATCCTTCCTCTGGCATTGCATTTGGTCTTGTAGACCCATTTCACCCCAATAACTTGCTTGTTGGGAGGAAAATCTGTTAACTCCCATGTGTTGTTCCTCTCTATTACATCTATCTCCTCATCCATGGCCTCACATCATTTATCTTCTTTCACAACATCCTCAAAATAAACTGGATTACTATGAGAAAACAATGCAAAATTCACTCTTATCAAATTCTTCATCATACATTTCATTCTAGTAGATCTGCCTTAGATTCTTAGTCTTCTTTGGCATGAGGGAGGTGAGAGTGGGGTCTAAAATTTCACTATTGTTGCTGCTCTATTGAATAGGTAGGTTTAGGAGCCATCGGGAGCTATCAAAAGGTCTACCAGAGCTTTCAGGAGCTCTAAGCAGCTCTTCAGGAGTCAATCTTCTAGCTATCTCTAGTTGTTTTTCTTTCTCTCTGCTCACTTCAAGAGCTTTCAGGATCTTTCAGGAGCTCGACTAGTACCTTCAGGAGCCAATCCTCTAGTTTTATGTATCTATCTTCCTGACTGTCTTGTTGATTGTCTTCCAGCTTCAGGAGCCGTCAGGAGCTTTTAGGAGCTCTTTTAGAGCTTTCAGGAGCTCGTCTGATGCTTTCAGGAGTATCTACAGGCTCTTCTTGTTGAACTTCATATTTTGTTTATGATTCTTTAGGAGCTGTCAGGGGCAACCAAGAGCTATCAGGAGCTATCAAACTATCCCATGAATCTTCTAGTTCTAAGAACTCCATGTCTTTGCTAATGACGAGTTTCTTGGTGATTGGATAGTACAATCGATAGACTGTGGAATCTTCACTGTAGCCCATGAAAATGCACTTTTCACCCTTGCCATCTAATTTTTTCTTCTTTTCCTTAAGCACATGGGTATATGCCACACAACCAAACACTCTCAAGTGCTCAACTGTCTACTTGTGTTTTGTCCATGCCTCTTGAGGGATCTTGTCATGAACCAGCTTTGTTGGACTTCTATTAATCAAATAAATAGTTGTTGCTACAACCTCTCCCCAATATTTAGTTGGGAGTCCCTTTTTTTCATCATGCTCCTTTCCATCTCCATGATGTACTTTGCATTGATGTCATTCCTCAATCTTCACTTGATGGCATCAAGGAATGGCTAAACTCCATGGATATAAATTATTATGAAAGAAAAATGAACTTGAACTGGTGGCCAATTTTGAAGAGTATTACTAATGATCCAAATAAATTTATTGAAGATGGTGGTTAGAAATTTTTGAATATAGAAGCTAGTGATTCTGATTTTGATAATTCAAAAGAGTTAGATTAAGGATATGAACCCTTTGATGTAGAAGAAGAATTAGAATCAGATTTCATGTAGCCACCATCAAGATGGAGGGAATTCTTATATAAGGATAATTTTCAATGTTGCAGGTACCGACTTTAATTCCAACTACAATAGTAACATTCAAAATTCCCTAGTAGTATTTATGTTAAGGAAATTTCCTTTAGATGCAAGGATTCAAAGCACATCAATGATGTGGTACAAATGATTAAACCCCAGAGATAATTTGTAGCAATGAAAGAGTCTGAAAAGGAAGAGAGCTACGATGGTGACTTAGGAGAAACTTCAACTTTCAAAAACAAATCCAATTAGGCTGGGAAATGTGTAGATCAGGCCAACATTTGGTGGAAGAGGATGAAAGATGACCAGAACTCTAGAGGCCCACCATAATGGATTTTGGTATTCAACCATGAGAGTAGAAGATAGATATGATATCATATATCAAAACATTAAGCATGCATTATTCTAGCCAGTGGAGAAGGAGATGATTACTTTGTTTCATTTTCATTTGCATAACCATATCATGGCATGGGAACCAAGAAGACCAAGGATGTCCAGTTTTATGTGGAGGTAATGGATGTGGTCCAAACTTTAGGAGGGGAGATCCTGATGTATACCAAGAGGCATAAATTCAGATGAATTAAGTTCACCTACATGTCTGCCAAAGTTTACTTCCAAATTTTATGACTATTTTTTTTTACTGTCAAAGTTTACTTACAAATTTGAAATTTAGTTTTGGTCATTTTGATGAGGATATATTCATCCCATGTGTAATCACCTTTTTTTTGTATCACAACCATAGTAATGAGACTCAAACTCGGCTATGGTGACTTGACTCAGGGAGTCGGTGCCTCAAAATCGGTGCATACTTGACAAAATGAAAAAACCCTAAAAATCTAAATATTTTTAAGGATTTAAAGCTTGTTTCATGCACCCTTTTTTAAATAGACCTTAAATACACAATAATATCATTAAATAGAAGAAAATTTGATCACATACACAAGTATACACTGATCACTTAAGTATATATGGAAATTTTAGCTGAAGGAAATACACATACACAAGTATACTACTATTATGCCCTTAATAAATTTTTACCTGGTTGCAATGTCATTTGAGTAGTCTTAGTATTATGCCCCAAATTGATTAAAGAAATGTGGAAGTGTTAAGCTTGAAATTTCCAACACTTAATATATCTATAACTATAAATTGTCTCTATCACATTCACAATTGAAAGGAACTTGTTGGAAGTAGTATTCTCTAAATTCCCAATACTCAGTGAATTTAGATCCATTGTTAGTAATGTCCAAAAAAAACTTGTCCCAGTAGCCATAGGGAAATGGGAAAAGTTAATGGGTAATAATCAATGGGATATATAAATCAATGGGATATATAGGAGGTTGTCATACTGTCAATTGATTACCTAAGCCTTCCCCCATGCACTCTTGAACTGGTGGGGGGAGTCTAAAAATGCTTAGATTGCTTCTTACCATTGAACTTAATGCAAAAAATATTCCACATCTTAAACCACCAAATAGTCATGTGCTCAGATTTCCTTTCATAATTGGGCAAGAGGAAGCCATCCTCTTTCTAAGTTGGATTCAACATTTACTACACACATCTATTAGGTATCTTCCTACAAAATTCAAGACAAGTATCATGGAAACAAAATGGATGAAAACCTTTAGAGGATATTAATCTCACAACATGTGTTTCTTGTTAGATTATGAGTGGTCACAAGCTGGTTTGCAACCAACTAATCTTTCATTCATTGGGTGAAGAAATGATGAAAGAAATATTAGTTGACTGCAGACTAGCCAGTGACCACTCATAATCTAACAAGAAACACATGTGAGATTCTTATCCTCTAGAGGTTTTCAACCATTTTGTTTCCATGATACTTGTCTTGAATTTTGTAGGAAGAGACCTAATAGATGTGTGCAATAAATGTTGAATCCAATTTAGAAGGAGGATAACTTCCTCTTTCCCAATTATGAAAGGAAATCTGACCACATGACCATTTGGTGGTTTAAGATGTGGTATATTTTTTGCATTAAGTTCAATGGTAAGAAGCATTGTAAGTTGTTTTAGACTCCCCCCACTAGTTCAAGAGTGTATGGGGGAAGGCTTAGGTAATCAGCTGACAGTATGGTAGCCTCCTACATAGCCCATTGATTATTACCCATTAACTTTTCCCATTTCCCTATGGTTGTTGGAACAAATTTTGTTTGGACATTACTAACTATGGATCTAGATTCACTAAGTATTGTAAATTTAGAGCATACTACTTCCAACAAGTTCCTTTCCATTTTGACACACTGTACTATTAATGTGATAGAGACAATTTATAGATATAAATATTAAACAATTTTTCAGCTACAATAAGCCAATAACACAAAAAAAATAACATTCAAAGTTTAAACTTTATAATTAAGTTATTAAACTAAAAGACTGGGTTAGCTTTTAGTTAGCTTTTTTGGATAGCTCTACTAGGTGTTGAGGACATTCCATTTATCTTTTGAATGTTAATAAGTCATAGTTTTAAGGATTTGTCAAGCGAGTAAGAGAGTTATAGGAGTAGCCTCATCTAAAAGATAAAACCTATAGGGAAGTCTCGAGCACCTGATATTAGAGATTCAAGAGGAATGGCTGCCAAGAGGCATAAAGTCAAATTAATTGAGCTCATCTACATCCTTCTACTATTTATTCATGCACATAAATGATCATCTTGTAATCATAAGATTTGAACTCTATTTACTCATCCTACGCATCAATAAACAACTCAACACAATAGATGCAAATTGACATATTGACACAACAATATCCAACTAAGTTCTTGAAACTCAACTATTGATACCTCGTTCTCCATCCAGATTACAAAATCGTTCCACTTTTTTTTTTGTAACATATTCTTTTCAAATTGCTTTGGATGGTAGGAATATTTCTCCTCCTATTGAAACATGGCACATGGACTAGTTAAACTAATTAATATGCAATCATTACTTTTTCCAACAAAATAAAAAAAATATCATTTAACATATTAAATATACTTACAAATTAGTGAAGGAATTTTTTTTCAAAATTGTTGAAGAATTAGCTCTTTTTTTCGACATTGGATGTACACTCGATATTAATGTTGAAGGCCAAAAATTTTCTATGTAATGAAGTTTTTTCCTAAATTTTCTTTGGCACTTCTTGGTTTGTGGGAGTAAAGAGAGTGTTAGGACAACAGTGTGAAGTAGTCTAGTGGCTAACGTACTAGAGAAGAAATGGAGGCCAAATTCACTCTGAAAGTGAGGAGGAAATTGGATCCTTTTGATGGAAAACTGACGGTGAAGAGACTATGTGGCTTGTTCTTATACAAGGATGTGAAGGTGGCACAATATGTACAAATCATTCTGGGTAATGGATTTGAGGATTTGAAGCAAATATATCAAACTAATATTGATATATACTCTTTGATCATGGTGTGGGGACTAAACTTAGGATAGTCGGTAGAGGTTGTAAGGAAAGTGATGAAAGCATTGGTGCATAGGGATTTATTAATGAACATGGAGAGTATCCTAGAAAGGGATATACCAAGACAATGATTTGTGAGTGAAGGAATGGAAGGTGTGGACCCAAAATTAGTAGAGATAAATCACCCTTTCATTAGGTGGACAGAAGGAAGAACCAAATATGTGTGGAGAAAGGGTGTGGAATGGGGGTGGCGAGCTTTGAAATTGTGCATTGAATTAATGGAGACTGAGGAGATAATAGCGAGACTCAAAGTCATCACGAGAAATGAGCTATGTGAGAAGACGTGTTTGCGTCTGAGAAAGAAGATGAAGTTGCTTGCCAAAATGTACCCATTGCATCTGGGCATCGCTTCTGGAACTTCTACTTAAACTAGTTTACCATGTTTAAGCTAGATGTTGATGTATAAGCTTAAGGGGTTAAGCCCTTTTTTTTCGATATTTTAAATAACTAGTGTTTGGGTAGACATGATGTGATGGTTCTAGAAGAAATTTTAATTTGGAGCTTTGTATATTTTGATTTATCTTAAATAAAATAAAAATATTATCACCGATTGAACAAATTTTTTTAAAATATTGTTTAATAAATTTGATATAATCTTATGAGAAAATTAAAATACCTGCGTACTCTCCTCACTAGACTTCCTCCATGCATCTTGGCTTTGTGCTCTCTTCAGTTGCTGGTAGTGCCCTACTCTCTTCACACAACATTTTTTTCCTTTTTTTTCGTCTAATTTCTTCCTTCACTTGGGAAATTTTTAAATTTTTTATTTTGATTTCTTCCTTCCCGCAATGTTTTCCCCTTTTTTTCCCTTTTTTGTCGTCTAATTTCTTGCTTAATGCCAAATTAAGTGAAAAATTTTGGCTGTTAATGTAATCAGTTTGGGGCACCTAAGGTAGCGCCAAGTGCGCATGATTGAGTCCCTATCATTGTTGTATAGTGACTATTTTCATTTTTTTAAAGGAACATTTTTTCTTCTTGGAAGTGTTTCTGTGACTCTCGCAAGTCTTCTACCATTTGTGTGTGGTAGTGTGGTGACCACCATTGTCGCATGACTCCTTCATCATCTCAGTGCGATAGAGCAGTTTTTACTATGGTCTTGCAAGTTGCTTCTTCCTTCTAAACGATAGTGCGGTGAAAGCTTTTGTGGCAGCATTTTTATTCACAGAGGAGGCCATGGAGAGAGGAAGTGGACAACGTAGAAATACTAAATCATTGAGAGGAAGGTGGGTGGAAATAGATAAGACAACATTGATTAAGCACTAAATTTATTTTTATTTTTTTTGTGTGAGAAAATTTTTACTAATGACCTTTTCATAAATGTTATGTGAGTAACATTTATGGATAAACTATGTGCAAATTTTTACATAACTCTCATGGACTATGAAAATTGAATGTTGTTAATTTTTACAAATGTGTTTAATAGCATATCATGCCATTGGAAATTAGGGGGGATTCCTGTCTTATAGTTGACTTAAGGAATGCCATAAGTTGATTGTCAACATTTACAAGGTATGTGGTTATTTGAAACATTCATGTGTGAGAGACATAGAGATATTATATTGTATTTTAATTTATGACTAAAGGTTCATACTAATTTACTATTAGTATATTAGGTAGGTTACCTCCAAGGAGAACCATGAATCTCAAATGCTTAAACTTTGAAATGCTTCAATAATATTATGTTGTACTCGGACAATTGAAAATCTATTTTTTTCTCCTAGCAAGCTTTTTTTATATTCCATTATAATTCTAGACCAAACAAAATTTGCAGGGACGGCCTTTTACACCAATCTTAATTTATATGAAGTTTATGAACTTGTTGTCAAGTAGTAAATTCCTTTCATAGATAGGAAATGTAAAGGCTTCATTTAAGAAAAGATAAGTAGTCTCTTTTTTAGGGTAATCCACATGCAAAAAAATAAAAGCACATAAAAAAAATTGTACAGTAGAAAATTAGATTCAATCAATTTTTGATAAGGAAAAATATGTTTTGAAGGGGCCCTAAAACCATTTACGATGACACCAAGCTACAAGAGAAATTAAACCACTAAGCCCAATAGCCCAAAAAACCAAAAAGTTGACATACGATGGAACATTAGCAACCCATTAGCAAACCCAAAAGAGAAAAACATTAGCAAACCTACTGAACCAAAAGAGGAAGCACCGACTACAAAAAATTATCTAAAACATTAGCTGAGGCCATGTTCTCCTTGATGAACTCCCCATAGATACTGATAACATCCTTTAGCTCCTCAACAACAACAACAACCCTCTTTTTCATCTTGCTCCTTGTCCTAAGGCAATAACTTACCTGTATGTAGACGCTTTCTCTTTCTCCACCAGGTAAAAGCCACTAATCTCTTCAATCCTTTCCTCCATATTAACCAAGTCAAGAGGTTTTCCATTCCAATTCAATGCTTTCTCTTTCAGAACAGAAAGACCCACAACAATGGTCTTCAAAGAGTTTTTGTTGATATTGACCACCATTTTCAAGTCCTCCAACATCATTCCCATTTTATTCTCCATACTTTCCACTTTTTCCTCTAACATTTTATTAACAATAAATTCCAAAGAGTAAATTATTTCCTCATGAGAAACCCCATAACAATCAACATTGGCCAGTAGCTTATCAAGCTTAATATGCATTGATTTCACTTTTCCTTTTATTTCCCACTCCTTTCAATTACCTCTTAGCATAGAAACACAAACATCCTACCAATTTTTCATCTGAAGATTGAGCTCCTTAACCTCAAAAAATAACCACTTAACTAGGGAAAATAGGTTTCTCATCCCATGTTCATCCATTCTACAGAACATATTCATGTCAATTTCATCCAAGTTAACCAGAGGCTAACCCTTTTGCACCAAGTCAACAAGGTCATCAGAACAATCTCTATTTTGTTCATCCTCTTCTTTGGCTGGGGAATCCTTGACATCCAAAACATCCACCTTTATCCTCTCCTTATCTAGAAGATTCTCCAAATTAGCTAATGCCTCCGGATGTTCCTTCTTCACTTCCTTCTCCACAATAGAAAAATCCTGAAAACAATTAACTGCATCAATCCCCTACATATCCACGGGGCCAGTCTCATTAGGCTTCACCTCCATCTTAGAGTTTCCCATATTAGAAAGGCCACTCAAGTGACCACCCAAATTAACTAACACCTTAATCCCTTACACTGGGGAGCTCTCTAGCAAACCATCCTTACCAGGAACAGGGTTCCCCAATGAAGCATTCTAAACACAATCAAAATTTGAAGGATCCACATCACCCACATGATGACAACCCTTCAAACCCTCATCACCCATAGGATGACAACCCTTCAACTCCTCTTTTCCAAAAGACAACATGGGATTCACATTCGAATCAGAGGCAACCACCTCAATTTTCCTTTTGGTTGAAGATTTAACTTTATTCATGCCTTTGGTTTTCCCCTTCAAATATTTTCTAACAGAATTAGCCATAGTCTCCTGCAGCTCCACATCAATCTCATAGCCCTCACCCCATTCTTCTAATTCCTCATCCCTTTCCTCAGAGCCTCCTTCATCAAAAAACATATCCTCATATTCTGACTTGTCCTCCTTTAAACTACCGACCCATTCACCAACAAAGTCCCCTATCTCATACCCATCATTTTTAACTTCCTTCTTACCAAGAGTTTTAGGGGAGACTGAGATCAAATTTAGCTTGATATGACAAAAAATAAAACATATAATCCCTTGATGAAGAACCACCTTCTTAGGGTTCTTTTTGTGGTCTTCAATACTCTTCTCCATAGAATGTAACAGGTAAAAAGAAAACGAGATTGAAAAATTATGCCTAAAATGATTTAAGAGCATAAAATGGTGAGTGTAACCGAGAAAGAATCTACCTTCAAGGGTGAAGTAGTGCATAATGGCCAACACGAGGTCCCTCCAAAGTGGCTTTAGGGACTTCCTAGCATAACCTCCACTTCCAATTTCCATAACCTTCTTCTCTCATCATGTTTAAATAAATTCACAAAATCCTTCTTAATCGCTCCCCTGTCTCTGAAAAAATTTCTCCCAGCAACTAAAAGACTAGTTACCTCCATAATAAAATCCTCTTCAATTCCAAACTCAATGCCCTGGTAAAATAGAGACCTCCCATTCCATCATTTCACAAAGAAATATGTTACATTAGGGTCCGGGCCTTGAATTCTCTACATAAATTGAGTAACCCCCCCAATTCCAAGTGCTCCCACATAGTAGCATTTTTCTGAAACTCTTCATAGGAACTCAGCTCAATTTTGCAATGGTCACCACCCATAGTGACAGGAAAAAAATGAAAAACCCAAGAAAACCTGGAAGAAATGAAAAAGTAAAATGAACTAGACACTACTCAAAACAATACAACAAACACCCACAATATGTGTGGGCTTATCATTCCAAGTAACCTTTCCAAAACTGCCAGTCCATCCTTCTACATAAACCAAGGAAAGAATAATGATACTGAAAGAGCAAAGGGTTGACGTGCAAAAAGCAACTTAAAATCATAATGAAAAACCTTTCCCTAAGAACATCTCGCCTAGAAACAAGCCAGCTAGTCATCATTAGAAATACACTTTAGACTAAGAGGTATCGATTGCAAAGAATCCCACTCAGATCTCTCAGCCACTCCCATGTTGGAAACCTCATTAGCCATCATGTTTGCTTCACAAAAAAAATGTGTGATTTTGATCTCCTGAAAAGAGTTAATAATAGATATCGAGTCATTAATAAAATTGGCAATTGACCATGAAGGAGGACATTTCATCATGAGACAATTAATCACATTAAGAGAGTCTCACTCTAGTCATAGTTTAGAAACACCTTGTTTCTTAGCCAAAACTAATCCATGATAAGTTGTTGTAGCCTCCACATAAAAAAACAATTGTATCTAGTAGAAAATCAGATTCAATTAGTTATGTATTATTTCACTTGCACACTTATTTGAAAGACATAGGGTATTCACCATACATTTCCCTTGTTTATTTTTATTGTATATCTCATAGTGAAATTGTTGTTACATAATGATGCATTGACAAAATAATATATACAAAAAAAACAAAGAAAATGTTTGAAATTTAACATGCAACCTATTGTGTTGTGATGAAAAAAATCAAGATTAACTAGGACAAGAAATAAAAATAAAATTTTGATGATTGTACTTAAAAGTGAACAAGATATGAAAAGTGTGGACAATGATGGTGCTGAAATTGAAAACCATGATATCGATGACATTAATATTTTATGTCATTAGAGATAAAGATCACACACAATTTTATATACATAGAAAATGAAGATTTGAAAATAGTAAACTGAAAATGTAAACACTGTAAGATTTTTCCTTAAACAATAATTCACATACTCATTTACAAAAAAGGGTGAAGCATCTTTTATTCAAACTCTGTTTTCTTTAATAGACATAATAGTACAAGAATATATACACTGTTTCATAGAAAATAAGGAATGTTTCGTAGAATATATCTTTAGAATGTAGGAACTTCCTCTATCAGATATTTGGAAATTTATACACAAGTTTTTCTTCAGAGTGAAAACACCTGGAAGTGTTTCACACCAACTCAAGGTACAATCATAAATTAATGCATGTTGTTGATTATTTTAGATGGAGATTGGATCAAATATAGAGCCTAAGCATTCAACTAGAAAAAGAACAAGATGTGTATGTGGATGTGGACCTAAAATTTTTAAATAAACAATTCAAATGAGTGATTTTAAAAATTAGACAAGTAGATTTATGATTTTATCTGTAGAATGTAGGAACTTCCTCTGTCAGATATTTGGAAATTCCTACACTCAGGTGTTTCTTCCAAGTGAAAGCACCCAAAAGTGTTTTAGACTGGCTCAAGGTACAATCCAACCTGGTTATGACACTGATAGCAATCCATTTTTTCTAAACCGTCCATACTCGAACATTGCATAAAAATTTATTCTTCCTGCACATAAAAATGCCACATATTAACCCCTTCTAAATAAAAATCAAAATGCTATGAAACAATGAGTCCCCTATATTAGTAAGTAGGTAGTCTATAGGGAATAATTTGATTTTATACAAGGATTCTCATGAAAGGAATCTTCAATTGACAGTGAGTTAGTTGTTTGAGATTGTAGCTGATGGTGCAATATCTAGTCTTAAAGGCAGTTAGCAAAGCAGTAAATGTGCAAGAAAATCAAATTGTACACAACAAACAATTCACAATGTTATCTTGCATAATTCCTTAAGTTTGAAGACAAAAATCTCATTGTATCTTGATGAAAGTAGTGACCTTAATGGTCAATCATTCACAACCATGATTTTAAAACATGCTATTATGCTTATGGAGGTAGTATTTTAAGCAAGGTAGTGAGTGGTGGTTTGGAACAATGGAAGGTATGAAGGAATTGCTTTATATGCATACTATGCAGTCTAGCTTAAGACAACATTCTTATAAGAGATTGAAGGTGGATTATGGAACTCAAGGGTTACCATGATAAAGATTAAAGAAAAGGTTGAGATCTATTTAAAAGCCAATATCATGAAGATATTAAAGATGTCAAATGCAAAACCCTAGCAGTTGGAGTAATGAACACAGTGCGAAAGAGGATAGTGTGCTAGGGCAGATTTAGGATATCTCCACAATATATAAACACATGAAAATACATCATTTATATTTAGTTTTTAAAATTAAAATAAATTATTCTAAACCCTATATAGGACACATTGATACTTCAAAAGAATCTAATTTATTTTTTAAATTAAAATAAGTCATTCTAAACCATATATAGGATACATTGATACTTCAAAAGCATCTGAACGAATTTGAGATTATGCAAACATATTTCAATTAAATGCATCGATTAAAAATAGTAGCATGAACATTGTAACCCTTGTTGATCAGAGCAGGAATTAGATAAACTACAATGAATCCTATTCCTCCTATCATGCACATCTCCTTCTAATTCTATGTCATTCTTTACTTAAACACTTCTCCATTTTGGTGGGATATGCATGAAAATAAGGTTTCAACAAAGGTTTTATTGTATTTTTATTAAAATGAAAACTCCATTATGGCAGGCTATGCCTAAAAATAAGATTTCAACAAATATTTTAGCGTATGTTTATTAGAGTTTTAGAGTATTTTGGTAGGCTATATTCAAATGGATTGTGACTGACATGATTTACTACATTTAGTGTTGTAAATTGTAATGATTCCATGATTACTATACTACCGTCGTCTCTTATTATACCCATTGTGGTATGGTAGTGTTCTTCCCTTCCTTTTTGTTGTTTACCGCACTACCACCTTGCTCAAGGCTTCTTGCTATAGGGTTGATGTGTATACTACTCTGCTGCATATGTTGCTCACCTTCCCAGTGGTATAACAGTGTATGCTTTTCATCATTACTTGAAGAGTGTCGATGAGACAATCTTATTTGTCTCACTGATATCTCAATGTCTCATCAACATTATATCTTGTGTTCCTCTAATATTGGTTGCCGGTGTCGATCATACAAGTTAATATCTCTTGCCAATATTCCATTGTCTCATTGATATTTTCCTTCAACGATATTTATTTATATATCAATGTAACTCTACCATGTTGAGGTGACTCATGATTATTGCTACGGTATGGTGGTTTTTTTCCATTCCCTTCGTTTACCACACTACCGCCTTGCTCAAGGATTCTTGCTATGGGGTTGTGGTGTATATTGCTCTACCACATATCTTTCTCACCTTCCTGGTAGTATAGCAGTGTATGTTTTTTATCATTACTTGAGAATTTTCGATGAGACAGTCTTGTTTGTCTTACTAATATCTCAATATCTCATCGACATTACTTTGTTATATCCAAGAGTTGTGTTTCACTGAGCACATGTAGATATACCTTGTCAATGTGACGTAAGTGATTCTCTCCTTGATATGCCCATATATTTTTGACATATCATTTTTTTACATCATCGATGAGACATAAATAAATATCTTTGACATAGGGGTGTCTAAGTCTCTAGTATGCACTAAGTTTGGGCACCGACTCCCGAGTCAAGTCACCCTAGCCAAGTTTGAGTATCATTACTATGGTTTTGATACAAAAAAAAGGTGATTACACATGGGATGAATATATCCTCATCAAAATGACAAAAAATAAATTTCAAATTTGTAAGTAAACTTTGACAATAAAAAAAATAGTCATAAAATTTAGAAGTAAACTTTGGCAGACATGTAGGTGAACTTAATTCATCTAAATTTATGCCTCTTGGTATACATCAGGATCCCCCTCCTAAATTTTGGACCACATCCATTACCTCCACATAAAACTGGACATCCTTGGTCTTCTTGGTTCCCATGCCATGATATGATTATGCAAATGAAAATGAAGCAAAGTAACCATCTCCTTCTCCACTGGCTAGAAGAATGAATGCTTAATGTTTTGATATAAAATATCATATCTCTCTTATGCTCTCATCGTTGAATACCGAAATCCATTATGGTGGGCCTCCAGAGTTCTAGTCATCTTTCATCCTCTTCCACCAAATGTTGGCCTAATCTACACGTTTTCCAGCCTAATTGGATTTTTTTTTGAAAGTTAAAGTTTCTCCTAAGTCACCATCATAGCTCTCTCTTCCTTTTCAGACTCTTTCATTGCTACAGATCACCTCTGGGATTTAATCATTTGTACCACATGGTTGATGTGCTTTGAATCCTTGCATCTAAAGGAAATTTCCTTAACATAAATACTACTAGGGAATTTCAATGTTGCTATTGTAGTTGGAATTAAAGTCAGTACCTGCAACATTGAAAATTATCCTTATATAAGAATTCCCTCCATCTTGTTGGCTTGTAACACTCTTGATGGTGGCTACATGAAATCTGATTCTAATTCTTCTTCTACATCAAAAGGTTCATATCCTTAATCTGACTGTTTTGAATTATCAAAATCAGAATCACTAGCTTCTATATTCAAAAATTCCTAACCACCATCTTCAATAAATTTATTTGGATCATTAGTAGTACTCTTCAAAATTGGCTGCTAGTTCAAGTTCATTCTGCTTTAATAATACTTTATATCCATGGAGTTCAGCCATTCCTTGATGCCATCAAGTGAAGATTGAGGAATGGCATCAATGCAGAGTACGTCCCACTTGAATTCTTTGAAAACAATAGCCATATAAAATTCTTTTGCCAAAGTCCTACTCTCTCAAGGTTAACAATCTCAATCTCACTAATAGGGATTATTAAGAAAGGTAATTCCACCAACTTTACCAAATATTTTACTGTAGGAACAATAAAAGCAGAGGCTTTGAAAGGAACTCCATGAAAACCAAGCTCTTTAAATGGCATATCAAACTCTAGTTCAAAATATTTTAGATGAGGCTACTCCCATAACTCTCTTACTCACTTAACAAATCCTTAAAACTCCGTATTGATTTTATTTTTCCTATCCCTCTCTTGTTGTTCTTCCTCAATTTTATCAAGATCATACATTGACCTTCTTGCGCCTCCTAAATTTTGGACCAAATCCATTACCTCCACATAAAACTGGACACCCTTGGTCTTCTTGGTTCCCACGTTGTGATATGGTTATGCAAATGAAAATGAAGCAAAGTAATCATCTCCTTCTCCACTGGCTGGAAGAATGCATGCTTAATGTATTGATACATGATATCAACTCTCTCTTTTGCTCTCATGGTTGAATATTACTGAAATCCATTATGGTGGGCCTCTAGAGTTCCACTCATCTTTCTTCCTCTTCCACCAAATTTTGGCCTGATCCACAAGTCTATCAGCCTAATTGGCTTTGTTTTTTAAAGTTGGAGTTTCTCCTGACTTGCTAGTATTAGCTGTAATTTTTTTGAAATTTTATTATGGTATGTGCACCTTAATATGATGTAATATGATTATGGTTTCATCTCATATTTTGTAACATTAGATATATAACAAAAAAGAAAATTATTGCATTCAAAATAAATAATAACTTTCCATTTTAAATGTTTTTCTACAGAACATGGATCTTCCAGAAGATCAAGATGATCCACAACATGATATAGATCCACAAAATATTGTTTCTACTAGTACAAATCACATGGCAGAGATGATGATGACATGGATATGAAAGACACCAAGGCCAATGACAATGATGATGACGACGACGATGATGATGAAGACGATGGCGACGATGACGACGACAACGACAGCGACGATGATGGTGATGACGATGACGACGGTGACAACGATGATGATGATGATGATGATGATGATGATGATGATGATGATGATGATCTGATTATGATGATAATGGTGATGATGATCACGATGGTGATGATGATTATGGGAAAGTTGGTGATAGTAACTAGCAACATTCATGATCATATAGACTACATCATGGATCATTGTTGATATATCGTTGTGATGAATCTTTTCATGTTTACTATCATATGTATCATTTTCATGGCCTAGTACTATATTGTTAAGTTGTATCATATTGACATGTATCATTTTCACTATATCATTTGGACATGTATCATCTTGACTTGTATCAATTTGAGTTACATAATTTATCAATTTTATTTATATCATTTATGCATGTATCATTTTGACATGTTTCTGATGTACTCTCATAGTTGACTTTCACTTGTTTTAGTTATATGTGTTGATGATATTATTAGTATTGAATTTTCAATTTATATAGATTAAAAGTGGTCGATGATTTTTGGATGGATATTTATTAAGTATGATGATTTTAATTTATTGCTCAGGATGGATGTTGTCAAATTCAATTAGATTATAGATATATTTGACTCACTTTTTTAAATTATAGATGATGATCATGTTACAATAATTATATTGTTATTTAATCATATGAGTTAAATAATTAAATTACTTTATAATCATATGAGTTATTTAAGAGGCAAGATATATTTAACTAATTAAATTGAAATAAAACATATTAAATTAATAAATGGAAGCAAAACAAGAAGCATTTTTAGAAGAAAAAAAGGAAGAAACAATGGAAGCCAAACTAGAAGCAAACCAGAAGCAAAATTGGAAGAAAAACTAGAAGCAAACCTAGAAGCAAAAATGGAAGCAAATTTGGAAGAAAAACTAGAAGCAAAATTGGAAGAAAAACCAAAAGAAAACCTCAAAGCAAAACCAAAAGAAAAATTGAAAGAAAAACCAGAAGCAAAACTAGAAGCAAACCTAGAAGCAAAATTGAAAGCAAAACTGGAAGTAAAATCGGAAGAAAACTTGGAAGCAAAAACCAAAGCAAAAATGGAAGCAAAACCTAAAGCAAACTTGGAAGAAAAACTAGAATCAAAACTTGAAGCAAAACTAGAAGAAAAACTGGAAGGAAAAATGGAAGCAAAATTGGAAGCAAACTTGGAGGCAAAATTGGAAGTAAAAATGGACGTCAAATTAGAAGAAAAACAAGAAGCAAAAATGGGAGTAGACATGGAAGCAAAACTAGAAGCCAAATTGGGCACTGATTTCGACACAATTTCTGACGTTACTTCTCGGTGCTATTTTAGGCGCTTTTGGAGGTGCTATTATTTTTTAGCACTAAATACGGAAGGAAAATCGACGCACCATCCAATGCTGAGTTGACCATGCCTATTTGTACCAATTTTAGCACCAACCAAATTGTTCAATTCATGGATCAAAATACACTAAAATCCAATGCAAAAGTCAATGCTAATTGCTTGTTGTGTTGTTGTGCTTGTTGTGCTTGATTTTGTTGGTTACCTTGGTAGTTCATTGCTGGTACACCTTGTTGCAGGGGATTTTTTTAAAGGCTACCTTGGTAGTTAATTGATGATACACCTTGTTGGGGTTGAATTTGTTGAATGTTACCTTGGCATTTCATTGATGGTACACCTTGCTGTGGGGGATTCTGTGATGATTTCCCTTGTTGATATTGTGATTGGTTGGAAGGGTCAATGTATGATGTGTGTTGTGGCATGTAATTCCCTTTGATGGGTTTCTACCTTGTTGGTTTATTGAAAGGTTTCCCATGTTTTTCATAGTTTTATGTTGTGGCATTTTTTGGGTTGTATTTCCTTGATACTATTGTGCCAAAACTATTTGTTCAATTTGGGATGATTTCCTAAACAATGGGTTGTCCATAGGTTATGTTTGAGTTTGATCATTGTTTCATGAAAAAAATGATGGTATGTTGGGATATATTGTCAATTTTGGTGTACTTTTCTAACTACTCCTTGATCTCCTAGTGGAATGGGATTGGGATATTTTAGGATATACACATTAAAGTCAATCAGTAGTTTAGTACCACTTTGTGCTATGTGAGGAAATATGAGTTTGCATTCTGCACAAGCATCTTGTCAATAATATTTTTCATTTTAGGATCTTGGGAGTATTCTAATAGTTTATCCTCAGAATGTTCCTCATCATTGTTGTATTCTTCTATGATCACATCATTCAGATTTGGAAGTTTATTTTGACTATCAATCATATTTTGGTGTCTAAGGAGTACTTCCTCATCACTTGGTGGTTGGTTTAGTGTTTCCTTAAACGTGGGTTCTCTTTGAGGAGTTATAAGGGCACTTGGTTTATAACCCCACAGAACCTAGATTTCCTCATTGATGATGTTTGTTTCTAGTGCACTTGAGGTACTCTTGTTAGCTTCCATCCTTTTATGTGTTGAGATCTCAAGGTTTCCATAAATAATTCCAAGACCTCATTGAGTTTTTCTGATCACTAATTATGGAATGGAATGGTGTTTTATTTTTGGGATTTTTTATTTTGAAGAAATATGATGTACATGAAAATGATGTAATAAGAACCTTTTGTGACAAAGGTGTTGGTGAATTGCTATGGATTTTAATGCTCAAGACCCTAAAGTATGAGTGAAGTTTGAATGGATATTTTGGAGATGATGCTAATTTTTTGACTCAAAGTGTAGAAAAAATTTATATCGAATTTTATCTCTATTCTTCTAGAGGATATGTTTGAAGAAATAGTTGAACTAGCCTTGAGGCTACATGAAAATTTTTTATCTTAGAAATCAAGAGAAAATGAATAATCAAAGTTGGTGTTTGATTTTGAATCCTAAAACTAGGTTGATGTGTTTGATTTTGTAAATGGATATGGAAAGATGTAGATATGATGTGTTTGTAATTTTGATTGTTTTATTTCCAAAAGATGAAATATTTAATCATTTTTTTGGAATAATTTTTGTTTTTCACCAAAAAATATGACAATAGTGGCAATCTTTTAGGTCAATAGCATTTGGTATTTTTGAAAAAAATGGCCAAGTTTAACAAAAACGACTATGCTTTAACTATGCCTGTCAAAAACTAGACACAACAATAGCAAAAAATTCTAAGCAAAAGTGAGCAATATTTAGGTCAACAACGGTAATCTTTAGATCAATAGCAGCAAACTTTGCAATAGCTACTCTATGTGGGTCAAAAAAAATTCTTATGTTCAAAAGCGGCCCTTTTTTCTCACTAACTGTAATAAAAAAAGATAGCAAAATTGACCCTTTTAAGTAATAGCGAGCAACTTGTCGATCAATAGTGGTAGTGTTTAGATCAATAGTGTCTCTATTCAATTTATTTCTAGTTTTTGTCTAACATCAGTTTAGAAAAGTTGATAATTTTGAGATATTTGGTGGATCGAATTATTTTGAGAATGATTTGTCTAATTTTTGGCAAGTGACAAAAGCACATCAATCAAAGTACACAAAATTGACCAAAATGTTTTGATGATCAGGAGAAAAAATCAGCTCATGTTTAAATTGGTAATAGCATCCAACCATATCAAGCAATATTATCCCTAAGGTCAAACTAGCAAATGGAGACACTTTTAGGCTCACAACTTGGAAGCTAATTTAGAAAAAGGTAGGGATACTCTTATGAGTATATACACTTAATCCTTTTGAGAATGGACAGATAGAGGCCTCCTAGAAATTGGAAGGATGACCCAATCACCCTCTCCCTAGAAAGTTACAATTAGCAAGCTACAAGTAACTTATACAAGCCAAATATTTATACCTCAATTTAAGGTAGTTGATATGGTGAGTAAATTTCTTTAGAGTATGGTGTGCATCTCTTGCACTAAACCATGGCATAAAGTAGAATATCTCAAGTAAGAGGTGGATAAAAATACTTTAAAGCTCTTAGTCACTACTCAAGGGACTAATACCTGACAAGCAAATAGTAAGGCACTAAAGACTTTAATCTCTCCTACTAGGGGCACTTATAAGCAAAGGTGGGTATGTGCAGGATCATGATGGGCCAAAAAGTGGCAATATGTAAGTGATATGATGGCCCATGTGGCTAACGATTTTTTTTTACTCAAAATTGATGAAAAAAAGGGTTTTAAAAGGAGATTCTCATCTTCCTACCAATATAAATTATGTTTTACTTTGAATTCAATAAATAGTTATTATTCATTTTCTATTTTAATTACGACTAAAGTTCTGATTGATAGGTTGATTGAAAACATCTATATCTTTCAAACAGTATCACATTTTTTGAATTTGAAACATGTGTCACCTTCTATGCTTTACATAGTATAGAATAAAAAAAAATAAAAAAATAAATTTCATGAAGTTTTGACCAAGTTAAGGTGGTCAGACATACGAGTTTTTTAATATTTTTAAAAATTTGTAATGAAAATTTCCTAATTAATTATTTACATGGAAAAAAATTACAAAAAAATATGCATCACATCGGGACAGGAGTCCTCTACTTATATCTAAAATCTTATAAAAAAATATTATCATTTTATTGAGGTTAGGGTGGTAGACAAACACCTACTTCTTATTTTTTCACTAAAATTTAAGTACTACTGCATTGAAATTTCAAAATTTCACCAAATAGATTTTTATTTTTTAAAATATACCTAGTAGTTTAGAAACTAGATTCAATTTTCTATAGATTCTATTCTTAAATATTTTTGAAATAATATAGAGAAGTTATTCAAATTTTTATGTCAAGTTTCCTAACCTTGATTTTTCTAATTTTTTGCCACTTAAGGGCCTATTTTTTCCATGATGACCCTACACATACCCAGGTAGCTCCCTGTTTTGAATGACACCAAATGACCAAAGCTAATACCAATTAAATCTTAGCTTTTACCAAAATCATTTATATATTGGCTTGAGGGAAATTCCACTTTAGGTCACCTTCAAGTTCTCCTTTTGGGATGTGTCTCTTAGGTAGGCCCAATCTAAAGGTGATGCTGAAAATAAACAATTGTGAAACCCATAGTTATTTTCATCACCTAAGATCATCAAAATATGTGAGGGGAGAGGATAGACACTTGGTTTTCCAAGCATGGTGAACATGGTATACAATTCATTGCAATTTTTTTTGAATCCCAAAATTTGAAATGTAAAGATATTGATTCCTTTTTAATGTGCACCAATTTCAAAGCATTTGAGACTTCAAGAAGAATATAGTAATGTGCAAATCATAGTGGATTTGTTCAATTTTAAGCACCAAAGTTTTAGTGTTTCTAATTGCCTTGTCCATCTTAATATGGTCAACAAAATGAAATGCATTCATGCATCAACATAATAGAGGCATTTGTGCATCAACAAAATAAAAGGCGTTAGTCATAACAAAAAAAATTAATTTATGAGCACCAAATTGAAAATGAGATTTTTCCTTGTTCAATTTTATGAGCACTAAATTGAAAATGGGAGTTTCCTTGTTCAATTTTATGAGCACCAAATTGAAAATGAGAGTTTCCTTGTTCAATTTTATGATCACCAAATTGAAAATGAGAGTTGTCTTGTTCAATTTTATGATCACCAAATGAAATGTGTGAGTTTCCTTGTTTAATCATTTAAGCACCAAATGAAATTTGAAATTTTTCCTTGTTTATTTTTAGAAACACCAATTGAATTGTGAAAGTTGTGGGTTCAATTTTTAAAACACGAATTTGAAATGTATTCTAACAATGAAAGCTTAAAAACTAAAATATCTTTGGTCCATTCACCAAATTTGTAATCAAATTGTTAGTTGTTTTCATCAAAAATATGTCATATTCTTGCAATGGTTGCACAATATATTGTTAGAAACTTCCCAAACACACCAAATAGTCAAACATTAGCATTAGTGTCATGTCCCTGAAATTTGACCTTGACATAACAAAGGCATATTTAAAAACATTAACCAAATCAATATCATCATAGTTATAATTGTCAAAAATAATATTATAGTCAAAATATAAATATTAATAATTTGAATATTAGGATCATTATGATATTAAAAATATAAATATTGAAAATTTAAAATAAAGTAAATATTAAAGATATTTAAAATTAATCAATTTATAAATATAATACTAAGATAGGAAATATATAGTATCTAACAATATTATAAATACCAAAATAATATAATAGTTATATTGTTTAGAAGAGAAAGAAATAACCATTGGATCATGAAACAAACATTAGATAAAGGGAATTAATGTTCAAGTGATTGATATTAATTGAAAAAAGGTGAGATTGGTTGGGGAGAAAAAATGAGAAGACACATCCCCTCACAACAAAGCCATATAAAAGAAATTGAAAGTGATTCTAGAGATCATCAATCAAAAAAGGTTAAAAAAAGATATTATGGGGAAGAACATGAGTCATCACATCTACGATATCTCTTGGACACTAAAATGGGAACCATCTTTAGTAAACACATATGTTACTTAGACACTAAAAATATAAAGGACAAGTTGGAGATATATAACCCCCTTTTATTGTCTGCCACAAACATTGAGAAGATCAAAATTTTGAATGAATACATTTATGCCATCTTACATCAGTAGGATATATCATGGGGTTCACCTACTGAACAAGACTTCTACTCAAAACTGATTATCGAATGATGAATCCCAACAGTGTTTAGCCACCATTACCTAGTTTGTGACTTTTCTTACACATCATTGCATTCATCGTTGCACTTGGATGGAGTCTTAATCAGACGTATTAAGATTCACAATCAATAATCATTATGTGTTGGAGCTAAGTACAACATTTGGTATGGTATTTTTTTGTTAACTTTTAATATTTGAGTGTGAAATGAGACTGATTCCCAAATTTAAAATGAAATGATTTAAATTGATTTCGAGAGATTAATTCAAAAACTTTTATGCACAAAATTTAATATATTATTTAAAGCTCAATTAAAGACCTTGAAATTAAATTGCATATAATAACTTGATCAACAATTTCACTCAAATACATTCAATCATGCCTTAAATAAATTATTAATTAAAAAACTCAAAGGATTTTAAACAACTTTATCACTTAGATAATTTATTAGCATTAACACTTATCTTTGAAATGTGCAGACAAAATCCCCAACTATTGTTGGAATGGTCCTTGGTTTAGCCTCTTCTGTCTATGAGTAGTCTAGGAGGAAAGCAGACTTCACTGCTCTACATGAGTGCTGGTTCCACTGGAACAATGCTCAACACTCATGCCACAAAACCATTCCCTGGCCAGGACCATCCTGAGTGCACGTACTTGTACCCTAGGTTGGACACCCACTGTAGGAGTGCCCCTTCTCCGTCCTACTCACAGCCTGCTAACCTGAAACCCTATTCCCACAATGTGCTCCACTTGATTTTCCTCTTTTTTTCATGCTTCACATGAATGATTTATATATATTTTAAGGGGTGGTTTCCAAATCATCACACCCTTTCACAAAGGTTTCCCTTTTAACAATTATTTAAATAAATAATTAGGCTTCCCCTTTTAAAGAATGTTTATGCATATTCTTTAATCTCTCTTTTAACCAAAGGATTATAATATCCTTTATTTTCTCTCCTTTTTAATTCTAAAAGGTTATTTAATAGATTTATTTTCTCTTGGGGAAAAAGTCATAACAATTCTCCCGCTGTAAATTAGCTGCTGCCCTCAGTAGCACAAGATAAATCTACATCACAACTCAAAAAACACATAATCAATAATTGAAGAAAATGTTATTGAGAATAACCATTCTTCATAATAATTTTTATATATTTACTTCATCTATATCTTTTTCTTCTCTTAGTTCATAGATATCTCCTTTTTCCAATTGTATTTTAAGTTATCAAGTAATTACAAGAAAAACATTTTTTTCAATGACAAGAGCTATATATACATACATATTAGGAATTTACAATGAAAGAAACTAATGGTATTTTATGTGTTTACTCACATATATTTCAACCTTATCAATTTTCTCTGATGTAACCAATTTTCTTTAATATAGATATTATAATCACTTGCATGTAACTTCAACATTAAATCTATAAAATTATTATCATGTGTTGACATACATTTTCCTTATGAATAATATGCATAACCCATACTATGTGTTTACTCTGTAAACTTTACCATTTTACCCACTCATAACTCCTTCAAAGTACGCAAAACTTACTATGCATATCCAGTACTATGTGGCCACTCATAAACTCATTAAAGTATAATCTATAACATCAACATACATTCCAAGATGATATTCATGCATTCCGAACTACATGAATATCCTCCTTTCATATATCAAAATCAATGTAAATGAAATCTTAACCTTAGATAATAAAGAATATGTACAAGGTTATTAGGTTGATCAAGCCCAATAACAAAGTACAATAGAAAATAATCCATTAAACACCTTAATCAAAAGAAAACAACAATACGTTATGACTACCCATAGGGTACTTCATATAAAAATACTAGGTCCAATCTTTCCTAAATTCCTATACCAAATACAATTAAATGGATATTAGTACACAATTACCCTTAAAATAATATTTCATAAGGTAACCCAATAAAACTATGGGAAAAATTTAGAATCCAATAATGTAAATTATCACATTCCTATTAATATAATACCTAATCTAGTCATAAGATCTTTCAACATATATCACTTTGTCAAAGGCTCATAGGTAATTAGATTCAAAATAAGATATGACCAATTTAAACTATGTGACATTTTTTAGACTTCTCAAGGCTATAATTTGTATATCCATGTATCTAGGATGCGTAATTCAAGTATATTTTTTGTCTAAATTTGGTTTGATCCAAAATTTTGACAAAAGTATATTGACATGAATCTTCAATAACCCTATTGTTTTCTTATAAGTTTGGCAATATAGGAAATTTCAATAAAATTATTTTAAAAAGAAACATTTGAAAGATACATAACCTACTTGCATATCACAGAGAAGGTTGGAATAGATAGTCTTTGGTGCAAGAGCACCCAAGGCCTTCAAGGAGCTCTTCAAGGATCAAGAGGTTGCAAGGGTCAGGAGGACCTATCAAGCATATCAAAACATCAACTATAATCTTTTGAAGCCTATAATGGCTTTTGAAATGGGAAAGAACTTGAAAGTAGTCAACTGTCCTAAGGGTTTTGATAAGGATCCTAGGACCAAAATGCTATGTAATTGGGATTATCATGTTATAGGGCTTTAATTAGTAATATAATGCTTTAAGTAGGTCAAATGAAGTTGGATATTGAAGATCCAATAGTTTTTAGGTGGTAGATTTTAATAAATTTCAAGATTGTAAAATTCAGATTTTTGAATTTCACTTTAGGCGGGAAAAGGAGTTTTAGGTGTTTTAGAGGTAATTATGCAACTTAATAAATTATAAATGGTTGGATCAGTTGGGGAATGGTTCTATAACCCAAAAATATTCATTTTTATGGAGGTTAGGCATTTGGAGAAAGTACTGTATGGACTGTTTTCTAGAAATAGTGAAAAACACAGTTTTTTGGCATTTTTATGGTGTTCTTTTGTTAAATACTTGATCTCTATTGAATCTATGTCTAGTAGGATGCTTTAGGAGTTTGTGTTTACATATTTTAACACTATTGAAGGCTCTGAAAGCAGTGATAATATATTTCTTTGCATTTTATATTGACTGTCCTAAAAAAGAACACAAAATTTACACTAGTTTGAGGGTTTTTCATGGATAAATGATCCATTTCATGGGAGTTTATGACTGTATCTTGTGAAATGGATTATATTTAACATGTACCATACTGGAATAACAATATAAAGTCCAGGAAAGAAGAATCAAACGGTGTACACCAAGATTTCATTGTGAAAAATGCTTGAAGATGGAGGCTAGGGTGTAGCAGCAGAAGATCTGCCTTAATGAGGGGCATGTTTTTGAGTTTGGATCAACTAAATATGTTGTCCTAATGGTGTAGAGTCAATTAGAAAGTTCTGGAAGTGATTGGAAGGTTAGTTTTCAAAAAGCCCTAGTTTTTGAGGCAAGTTGAGGAGGGGTTTGTGTTTGAGCATGTTAGAGGTGTCATAGAGGTCTAAAAACTTGGATTCCTTGGTTTTGAATTATTTTAGGAGACTTCTGAAAGTTTCATGGTCAGGTGTTGAGTTTAAAGAGGGGTTTCTTTGAAAAAGAGGGCTAATTAGGCCTAAATTTAAGGAAACAACAGATTTTTGATTAGTTTGCTCCAAAACAAGTGCCATCAAGAATCTAGTATGTTATGTATCATCACAAACCACATCTGGTTCAATCATTAGTTTGGAGGTTCCTTTGGAAAGTTTGAGTGTAAAGTCAAAAAATCACCGCAAGAGGCCTAGTTGGGCTAGTAGCCTAGTTAAGGTGAAAAATTGGTTTTGTGTCTAAGTTAGAGGGTTGGGCTTTGAAATAATTCAAAACAATTTTTCTTAAGTCTCTTAAGGGTGTTCCAAGGGTTTGGGTCCATAAAGAGAGCATACAAGCGATTAGTGCATCATTAAGCCTTGTCTCCATTAGGGTGCCTGGGAGATAGCTTGAGATTGCAACCTTTAATCCTTGAAATCTTTGTGTTTCTTTCAAAGTCCCTAACCCTCTGCATTAGAGTGGTATCAGAGCAGTGAGTAGGTCCTTTAGGGATTGGAGAAACAACAATGGCACCAAAAAATCAATTGGCAAGAGAGTTGGAAGAGTTGAAGGAGATCTTGGAAAGGGAGAGAAGAGAAAGAAGGGAACAAGAAGTAGCAAGAGAGCACACCAGAGCAAGAGAAGAAAGGCAGTGGAGAAGGGAGAGAGAGACCATGCAAGCAAGGATAAATAACCTTGAGAGGAGTAGGAGGAGAGAAGACCAAGAAGACCAAGAAGACAATGATGAAGATGAAGAGCATGTGAGGGTAAATCAAGAACAAGCAGATGAGATAGAAGACCCTGAGGAAAGGAGGTTACTCAGATTGTTGAAGGTAGTACAAGGTCATGGAGGAAAGAGTCACATAGATTTCCTATCTATCAAGGGAAGATGGATAGTGAAGAGGTGTTAGGATGGCTTGATGCCTTAGAGAACTATTTTGAGTTTGAAGAGATGGATGAAGAGAGGAAGGTTAAGTTTGCCAAAACCAAGTTGAGAGGCACAACATTGACATGGTGGACTAGTTTTCAAAATGATAGGATGGCTAGAGGATTGGAAAAAGTCTCTACATGGGAAAGGATGAAGAGTTTGGTCAAAGAGCAATTCCTACCATCTGATTATACCATTCATGTGAAAAGGATGAGGCATAATTTAAAGCAAAAGGACTTGGATGTTATGTCCTATACTGAACAATTTCACAAGCTTAGTATCAGAGGAGGTTATGAAGAAGAGGATGAGAAAATAGCCAGGTACATCAATGGCTTGAGGTACAATCTACAAGATGAGATTGGTTTGCAATTGCCAAGAACATTAGGAGAATGTTTTTAGTTGGCCATTAGAGCAGGAGAAAAGGTGAAAAGGAAGCAAGAAAGATCAAGCAATGGTGGAAGAGGAGGTAGTTCAAACAGGGGCAAAGGTAATAGAGAACAAGGACAAGGCAACAATGACAAGAGCAGCAATGACAAAGGCAAAGAGGTATTTTCTGATCAAAGAGGTGGATACACTCCTAGAGGAGGAGGCAGATTTGGACAAGGTATATGACCATTCACAAGTAGATGGTTCAATTGCAATGAACCAGGGCATCCTTCCTTCAAGTGTCCTAAATGGGAACAAGCTGATAGGGGCAGAGATAGGAGAGCTAACTTGGTACAAGAAGAAGAAGACAAGAAGGAGGAACCAAAAGCATTCATGGCAGACCCTGTGACTGATGGTGAGTTTCTTATGATCAAGCAAGGAGAAATACTTCATCAAGAGCCAAAGGTAACTATCTTTAAGACTAATTGTCTCAGTCATGGTAAGATCTACAGATTGCTCATAGATTCAGGGTCACATAGCAATTTAGTTTCACTTGATATGATAACCAAGTTGGGGATTGAAACATTTGATCATCCTACTCCCTACAAGTTGGGGATTGAAACATTTGATCATCCTACTCCCTACAAGGCCACTTGGGTAACACAAGGACATGATGTAGAGATTGGTAAGAGAGCTTTTGTTGATTTCTCAATTGGATCATATCATGATAGGGTGCTTTGTGATGTCATTCCAATGACTTGTGGTCATATCATCTTGGGAAGACCATGGCAGTATGCTAGAAGGACATTGCATGATGGATTCCATAATACATATTTGGTGCATAAAGATGCTAGTAGATATAAATTGGTTCCTTTTCCTTTGGAGAAGTCTAATGATAGTTTTGTGATTTGTTTTGAGAAGAGTTTTCAGGTGAAAAAGTAGGGTGAAACAGGGGAAGACATTGGTAGATTGAGAAAAGACAAGTTGCAATAGGGTTGTGAAGGAGACAGTCCTAAAAATCAGAATTTGTGGGACTTGAACAGTCTTAAGGTAGGGAATATTGAATGCCCTATAGTTGAGGGTGATAGAGGTGATGTCATTTCACAAAGGAGATAGGGGAATGAAGGCAGAAACAGGGTACAAGGGCAGGTTGAGATCAAACAGCTAAGAGGGCAGTCTCATCAATGTTTTGATTCTGTCAAGAATGCAGATTGGCAGAAGAGGAAGATAGTGACTTTGGGAGAATACATACCTACTCATTGGAAGATGAAAACATATGAGAGCAAGGGGTCTTTTGGTGGCAACACATGGGACACTTCTTGGGGCAAGAAATCTTTCTTTCTTGGGGAGAATGGTGCAAGAGCACCCAAGGCCTTCAAGGAGCTTTTCAAGGATCAGGAGGTTGCAAGGGTCAGGAGGACCTATCCATCATATCAAAACATCAACTATAATCTTTTGAAGCCTATAATGGCTTTTGAAATGGGAAAGAACTTGAAAGTAGTCAACTGTCCTAAGGGTACTGATAAGGATCCTAGGACCAAAATGCTATGTAATTGGGATTATCATGTTATAGGGATTTAATTAGTAATCTAATGCTTTAAGTAGGTCAAATAAAATTGTATATTGAAGATCCAATAGTTTTTAGGTGGTAGATTTTAATAAATTTCAAGATTGTAAAATTCAGATTTTTGAATTTCACTTTAGGCGGGAAAAGGAGTTTTAGGTGTTTTAGAGGTAATTATGCAACTTAATCAATTCTAAACGGTTGGATCAGTTGGGGAATGGTTATATAACCCAAAAATATTCATTTTTACGGAGGTTAGGCGTTTGGAGAAAGTATTGTACAGACTGTTTTCTGGAAATAGTGAAAAACACAGTTTTTTGGCATTTTTATGGTGTTCTTTTGTTAAATACTTGATCTCTATTGAATCTATGTCCAGTAGGATGCTTTAGGAGTTTGTGTTTACATATTTTAACACCATTTAAGGCTCTAAAAGTAGTGATAATGTATTTCTTTACATTTTATATTGACTGTCCTAAAAAAGAACACAAAATTTACACTAGTTTGAGGGTTTTTCATGGATAAATGATCCATTTCATGGGATTTTATGACTGTATCTTGTGAAATGGATCATATTTAACATGTACCATACTGTACTAACAATATAAATTCCAGGAAAGAAGAATCAAATGGTGTACACCAAGATTTCATTATGAAAAATGCTTGAAGATGGAGGCTAGGGTGTAGCAGCAGAAGATCTGCCTTAATGAAAGGCATGTTTTTGAGTTTGGATCGACTAAATATGTTTTCCTAATGGTGTAGAGCCAATGAGAAAGTTCTGGAAGTGATTGGAAGGTTAGTTTTCAAAAAGCCCTAGTTTTTGAGGCAAGTTGAGGAGGGGTTTGTGTTTGAGAATGTTAGAGGTGTCATAGAGGTCTAAAAACTTGGATTCCTTGGTTTTGAGTAATTTTAGGAGACTACTAAAAGTTTCATGTCCAGGTGTTGAGTTTAAAGAGGGGTTGCTTTGAAAAAGAGAGCTAATTAGGCCTAAATTTGAGGAAACCGCAGATTTTTGATTGGTGTGCTCCAAAACAAGTGCCATCAGGAATATAGTATGTTATGTATCATAAAAAACCACATCTAGTTAAATCATTATTTTGGAGGTTCCTTTGGAAAGTTTGAGTGCAAAGTCAAAAAATCACCGCAGGAGGCCTAGTTGGGCTAGTAGCCTAGTTAAGGTGAAAAATTGGTTTTGTTTCTAAGTTAGAGGGTTGGGCTTTGAAATCATTCAAAATAAGTTTTCTTAAGTCTCTTAAGGGTTTTCCAAGGGTTTGGGTCCATAAAGAGAGCATACAAGCGATTAGTGCATCATTAAGCCTTGTCTCCATTAGGGTGCCTGGGAGATAGCTTGAGATTGCAACCTTTAATCCTTGAAATCTTTGTGTTTCTTTCAAAGTCCTTGACCCTCTACATTAGTCTCTCCCCCTGTAAGATTTGAAATGTCCCTATGTGTAAGCCTAAGAGCCTATTTGTTTCCATATCTTATAATAGCATGGTGTTATTCTCACCAACTCATTCCAAACATAATGCCTATTTTCCAAGTTTAAAATGTGAATCCAAAGACCTATGGGTTATGGGCCCACAACATGATCTAGGTTAGAATTAGGTAAACCTAGATGTGTATTCTATGAAGAATGAGTATAGTATCACTATCCTCGAAATTCACCTCCCAAATTTATAAAATACACCTAGACACAAAACTAAAGGTTTTAGTTTTAAAATCTCTCTTAGGATTATATCAAGAACTTAACATAGATAAGAAAATAATCCATATAATTCTTTGAATATGTATCTCAACACAACATTATCACTTTATAGCCTTGAATACAAATATAAATCATTTAAGTTTATTCCAAAAGAAGTTCCTATGCACTAAAGGCTACTCCTTGACAAATTTAGATAATAGACCCTTCAAAATTTAATAATTCAACACTCATTTCAATCCATGTTCAAACTCCCAAATACATGTAGGGTCATAATTATACGAGTCAACTTAACAATTAGATTTGTAATGCATAGATAATTTTTAAATAGCTTTCAATAAACTTGAGACATACAACCATGACCCCACATTATATTACCTAGACAAATGCTCCAACCTAACTTAATTTAACTAATATATAGAATATATGAACATTTGACCCCATATTGCACTAAAGGACTGAGCTTCATAGGAGAATCATGACCTAATATATTAAGACACTTCAACCTCTAGTGTATATAAGATTATAGCATAAAAACCTCAATAATTTGTAGCTTCAACTATAAATTTAGACTATTAAATAAGGCAAGCAAACTCCAACAAATTACCAAAACCACATCTTCAACATGCTATTTGCATTTGTTATCACGATATTAATTCAATAAAAATCAAAATGAGAATCACATTGACAATGTTACACAAAGAATTTTAACTCAATGTAATCCCTATCGTACATGTGGAGTTTAATTGGCTCACGTGTGGTATTTGGTGGTGTGCACTTGATGGAGTTGTTTGGTGTCAAAATGGAGATCAAGCAAAAATGAAGAGAAAGATAGGTGCAAATTGAGACGTAGGTATGTGCTATGTGAAGGATGTTGCATAGGGAATATTTCAAGCAGGAAATTGATGCAATATTAAATGTGCATGAATTAAGTAGGATATTCCTTGAAAACATGGGAGCTGTCAGACATTTCCACCCTCAACATCTGTGTATATTTGTACAAAACTATACATTCACCTCAAGTCATTGATGGCTAGTGGGAGAGATTAGAGGAGCCTACCTGACCAAAAGAAATTATGACGGAGTTTGTTGGAGAAGAGGAAATTTAAATATTTTCCAGTCAGACATATTCAACCAAATGGGTAACTGTACTATGAGATAAGAAATATTAATTGAATCTGCAGCCTTTGTATTTGTAAATAGTATGAGCATATAAGGGTTAATTGTAGAAGAGAAGCATAATTCATAAGTGGATTAACAAAATTTTACTTTCGCTAAAAGTGAATATTGAATTCCCTCCATGTATGATTAGTGTGATTAAAGGGTAAAGTTGATTTTTTTAAATTTTTTTTGCATTGAAGTTCTTTGACATAAATTCAAGAAATCCTAATTTACTTTATATGATTTTGCATCCGCAATGATAATTTGAGCCTCTACAATTTATAAAATGAATGTATGTGAATTGTACAGAGAGTATCGAACATATAGATCAGAATATTGTGCAGATTTCTTTTGGCAGTTCGTTAAAACCTCATAGTTTGCAATGATGTTAATTCAAACACGAAAACTTCCACAATGGGAAAGGCTGGTATATGGTTTGAAATATTCAAAATGTGAATTTTGTTTACCTGTTTGCACATAGCCTTTTAAGGTTTTAGAGTTAATAGAAACTATTGATTGCATTTAAAATCTGCTTTAAGGATAATTTTATTCATATAATATTAATTCAAAACCTAACCTACTCCCAGTGAAATTTTCTTAGCATCTTCTTGGATTAAGCATTTTTCTTCTCCCATATTCCAGACAGTATGATGTTCAGGATTTTGGAGTTAACTAGAAGCAATTTGTTTTCAGGTTTAAAATGAACAAGATTTTTGTGAAAAGAAATTACCGGCATGCTCAAAACCGTAATTGTCTTCAAGGTAAAATGTTTTATTATTATCTTCTTCTTTTTTTCAAAGTAATGGAAAAAGATTTTTTTTTTGTTTTTTTTTTTAAAGAAAAAGTGGCAAGCCAGTTGAGTAAAAGAATTTATAATTTTTTAAGTTTCAAATTTTTAAGTAAATGTTATATGAAACTTTAAATTGGTTTTCTTAAATGAGTTACCCCTTTGAAATAATTAATTGTTGGGTAGTTAATTAAAAGAATAATGTCTATTAAAGTAATAATATTAGTCAAAATATTGTTAACAATAATAAAAATAAAATATTAATATCAACCAAATATTATCAATATTATCAACAATAAAACATATATAATTTTATGGGTTCCTTATATAAATTTAAGATGAAATTAATTTTAATTTTCAAAATGCAATGTAAACCCTAAATTAAAGAATGACTATTACTTTATTTTATTTTCCTATCTTTTATTTTCTATTGTGCAACCCAAATACATGTGCAATGTAGGAAAGATCAAAGGCTCTGATACCAAATGAAATGAGACTAATTCCCAAATTTAAAATGAAATGATTTAAATTGATTTTGAGAGATTAATTCAAAAACTTTTATGCACAAAATTTAATATAATATTTAATGCTCAATTAAAGACTTTGAAATTAAATTGCATATAATAACTTGATCAACAATTTCACTCAAATACATTCAATCATGCCTTAAATAAATTATTAATTAAAAAACTCAAAGGATTTTAAACAACTTTATTGCTTAGATAATTTATTAGCATTAATACTTATATTTGAAATGTGTAGAAAAAATCCCCAACTATTGTTGGAATGGTCCTTGGTTTAGCCTCTTCCGTCTATGAGTAGTCTGGGAGGAAAGCAGACTTCACTGCTCTACATGAGTGCTAGTTCCACTGGAACAATGCTCAACACTCATGCTACAAAACCATGCCCTGGCTAGGACTATCCTGAGTGCACACACTTGTACCCCAGGTTGGACACCCACTATAGGAGTGCCCCTTCTCCATCCTACTCACAGCCTGCTAACCTGAAACCCTATTCCCACAATGTGCTCCACTTAATTTTCCTCTTTTTTTCATGCTTCACATGAATGATTTATATATATTTTAAGGGGTGGTTTCCAAATCATCACACCCTTTCACAAAAGTTTCCCTTTTAATAATTATTTAAATAAATAATTAGGCTTCCCCTTTTAAAGAATGTTTATGCATATTCTTTAATCTCTCTTTTAACCAAAGGATTATAATATCTTTTATTTTCTTCCCTTTTTAATTCTAAAAGGTTATTTAATAGATTTATTTTCTCTTGGGGAAAAAGTCATATAACAGAGTGGTTAGTGGGATTTGAAGAATAAATTGAGAGGTTAGTGGGATTGAATAAATCAATGGGATTGGAGAATTGATGATTTATTTAACCAATTATCTAGTGAGAAATCGGTGATTGTGACTTGCTCAATCAAAAAGGAGTTTGAGGATAATTAATTCAATGGGTATGTGTAGGGTCATCATGAAAAAACCAGGCCTTTAAGTGGCAAAAAATTCAAAAAAATTAGAGTTCGGCAACTTGACAAAAATTTGAATAAGTTATCTATATTATTTCAAAAATAGTTAAGAATATAATTTGTAGAAAATTAGATGTAGTTTCTAAACTACTAGGTTTTTTTTTAAAAAAAGAATCTATTTGGTGAAAATTTGAAATTTCAATGTAGTAGTACTTAAATTTCAGGGCAAAAATAAGAAGTAGGTGTTTGTATGACCACCCTAACCACAATAAAATGATAATAATGCTTTATAATATTTTATATATAAGTAGAGGAATCATGCCTCGATGTGATGCATATTTTTTTATAATTTTTTTCCAAGTAAATAATTAATTATGAATTTTTTATTACAAATTTTAAAAATATAAAAAACTTGTATGTTTGACCACCTTAACTTGGTCAAAACTTCATGAAATTCAATTTTTCTTCTTTTAATCCTATAGTACATGAAGCATAGAATGTGACACATTTTTTGGATTCAAAAAATCTGATACTGTTTGAAAGCTATAGATGTTTTTTAATTAACCTATCAATAAGGACTTTAGTCATAATTCAAATAGAAAATGAATAATAATTACTTATTAAATTAAAAGTAAAACATAATTTATATTGGCGGAAAGCTGAAAATCTTCTTTAAAAACCCTTTTCATTTCATCAAATTTGGGTAAAAAAAAGTCGTCGACCACATACCCATCATATTGCCACTTTTTGGCCCATTATGTTCTTGCACATACCCCAATAATTAATTAATATTAGGAGATGAATGTTCAAGTCATGTTTGACTTTAACAAATAAAGTGGCTAACGAGGGAGAAAACTTGAGACACAAAATAACACGTACAAAATAGAGAATAATAATTTATTCAAAAATATGGAACTCTTACATGCAGAGGATCTCAAATCCTTGAGCTCTGTAATACATGCAAATTATAGACTTACAGAAAATTACCCAGATCCCCCTTTCGTAACATGCGAACTATTTTCCCCAAAAAGTTACTCAAAAAATTAGAAACTAGCCCATAAATATCCCCTTTTTGGCTTGGAGTCAAAAACAACATTCGAGTTATGAGTTTTGGCAGTTTGGTGCCAAAAATTACAATTTAAAATTCAAATTTAAATTCACATTCAAAATTAGCACATTTCTAAAATATGCACCAACTTCCGGAAGCCATAACCTATAATCCGACCGTCAGATCTTCAATGATAATACCTTTTTAGAAAGCTCTCGAAAAGAAAATTTTCCACAAAATAGGTTTATGGTTGCCTACTTTGGCATTTTTGCAAATTTTCAGGCCCATCTGGGACCGTTTAGTGCCTCAAACTGAGCTCGGAAGGTTTTTCAGGGTAAAAAGAAGAAACTGGAACTTGAATAACTTTCAAACCGTGAATGATCTTGATCTGATTCTTTCACCAAAGTGCTCATTTTTCCATCCTGAACCTTTCCATAAATTTCTGTCTTCCCACGCCTTCAAATTCATACATGCTAAATATAGCAGTTGAGCAGAAAAAGCAGAAAAATAGTTTTGAAAGTTGGAAACTCTTATTTGACGAAAAGGGTATCCAGAAATGAAAAAACATCTACAGAAAGAAACAACAGGAACAAAAATGGAAATCATTTATTTTTGGGTGATGCAAGATTGCCCTCACACCACTGGATGCTCCTGCATCAGACACCCAGGGTAATTTGAGAAGTGACCCCATCATGTCTTAGATGGTTGAGAAAAACCCAAATAGTCAACCTTTGTCTTAGACAACCAGGATGAATCTTCGATAAGCCTTCCTCTCCACTTCACCAAATATTCTTCATATTGCATGTTTCTGGTACTCCTTTCCACTCGGCTATCCAGGATTTCTTCAATCTACTCCTTCTCTGAAGTAGGTTGTAGAATGCCACACTGTTCTATTGTTGGTACTTCCTTTGTGCCACCTTCATGATACTCTGTCAAATCTAAAATATTGAACACAAGGGAAATATTGACTCCATCTGGCAACTCTACCTCATATGCATTCCCTAATTCATGCCTCTTCACAATTTTACAAGGACCGAACTTTTTCATTTTCAGTTTGTTATAGGTTCCCACTAGAAACCTTTCTTTCCTCAAGTGGACCATCACTTCATCACCAATTTGAAACTCCTTATACCTCCTCTTCTGATCTACCTTAGCCTTATACTGCATATTCATCTTGTTGATATGTTCTTTGAAATTCTCATGTATATTCTTGATGTGCTCTGCAAAGTCTTCGGCTTCGGCATTTGTCTTCTTCTCTTGGTCCATCTTTTTTAGTTCTGGAGTGATCCTGGGACTACCTCCATACACAATATGGAATGGTGATCTACCAATACTTCTGTTGACAGAATTGTTGTAAAAAAATTCTGCCTGGGGTAATATCAAGTCTCATCCCTTGGTTTTATCTCCTACCAAGCATCTCAGTAGGTTACCTAGACTTCTATTCACAACCTCGGTCTGCCCATCGGTTTGTGGATGGTGTGCAGAACTAAACTTCAACTCTATTTTCAACTTTTTCCATAAGGTCCTCCAAAAGTATCTAACAAATTTTGTGTCATGATCTGAGACTATACTCTTTGGCAGACCATGTAGCCTTGCCACCTCTCTGAAGAACAAGTCAACAATGTGGACTGCATCATGGGTCTTCTAGCATGGAATGAAATGTGTCATCTTTGAAAACCTGTCAACTACCACAAATACTGAATCATTCCCTCTCTGTGTCCTTGGCAAACAAAGAACAAAGTCCATACTTATATCCTCCCACAGCCTCTCTGGTAAAGGTAAGGACTAATACAACCCAGTATTCTAGCTCACTCCTTTAGCCATTTGACATACCCTGTAACTTTGCACAAACTTCTTCACATCTTGTGATAACTGAGGCCAATAGTAATGCTCACTGATAATGGCAATGGTCTTGTCCTAACCAAAATGTCCTACCATTCCTCCACTGTGCTTCTCCTTTATTAGGTTCTCCCTCATGGAACTCCTTGGAATACACAATTGACTTCCCTTAAACAACATGCCATCCTAGATTATGAAATCTAGCCACTTCTTCCTATCAATTGTAACAGGATCCTTGCAAGCTTTCCAAGCCTCTGCAAAATCAGGATCTTCAGGATACAATGTCTTGAGTTCATTGAACCCAACCACTTCAATCTGCATCTCTGTCAACAATTTTTTCCTCCTACTTAAGGCATCTGCAACCCTATTTGACTTTCCACTCCTATGCTTTAAAACAAAGGTATAACTCTGCAAAAATTCTATCCATTTTATATGCCTCTAATTTAATTTTCCTTGACTACTCAAATACTGTAATGCTTGATGATCAGTAAATGAAAAAAATTCCTTTAGCAACAGATAATGTCTCCATTTCTTTAATGCTTGAACTATTGCATAAAATTTCTGATCATATATAAAGCAATTTCACTTTGCATCATTTAACTTTTTACTAAAATAGGCAATGTGCTTACCTTTTTGGCTCATCACTGCTCCAATGGCACAACCACTGGCATCACAATCCACCTAAAACACCTTATTGAAATCTGGGACGGCTAAAACTGGTTGCTCTATCACCTTCTGCTTCAAAAAATAAAAACTCCTCGCTGCTCCAGTACTCCACTTGAACACTTTTCTATCCCCTCTCATTGTTTTAGTTAGGGGTGCACAAATACTACTGAAGTTTCTAATGAACTTTCTATAAAAATTGGCCAAACCATGGAAATATCTCACCTCAATAGAAGTTCTTGGGGTAGGCCATTCTAGAATAGCCTTCACCTTCTTTGGGTTCCAACTTGAGACCTTCTGCCGAGACAACAAACCCCAAGTACAATAACTCCTTCACAAAACTACACTTCTTCAGATTAATCAACAATTTATCTAGTCTCAACTTTTCAAAGACTCTACGAATATGCATCAAATGCCCACCCAAGGACTTATTGAATATTAAAATATCATCTAAGTACAAAATAACAAAATTCCCTAAAAACTCTTTCAGTACCTCGTTCATGAGCCGCATGAATGTGCTCGGTGCATTGGTTAGCCCAAAAGGCATGACTAAACACTCGTACAGGCCCTCCTTGGTCTTCAAGGTAGTCTTCCATTCATCACCCTCTCGAATCTAGATCTGGTCATATCCGCTATTCAGATCAATCTTCGTGAAGTGTTGTGATCCACTCAAACAGTCCATCAGGTCATCCATCCTTGGCAAGGGAAATTTGTACTTGATTGTTATCTTATTTATGGCTCAGGAGTCTGTACACATCCTCCACTCCCCATCCTTCTTTGGTGCTAGTACTTCAGGTACTACACATGGGCTCAGACTCTCTCGAATCAAACCCTTTCTCAACAAATACTAAACTTGTCTGTTCAACTCCTTATTTTCTACATAAGTTATTCTATGAGTTTCCTTATAACTCCTATGCTTTAAAACAAAGGTATAACTCTGCAAAAATTCTACCCATTTCATATGCCTCTGATTTAATTTTCCCTAACTACTTAGATACTGTAATGCTTGATGATCAGTAAACGAAACAAATTCCTTTGGCAACAGATAATGTCTCCATTTCTTTAATGCTTGAACTATTGCATAAAATTCTTGATCATATACAAAGAACTTTCTCCTTGCATCATTTAACTTTTCACTAAAATAGGCAATGGGCTTACCTTCTTGGCTCATCACTGCTCCAATGGCACAACCACTGGCATCACAATCCACCTGAAACACCTTATTGAAATCTAGGACGGCTAAAACTGGTTGCTCTATCACCTTCTGCTTCAACAAATAAAAACTCCTCACTGCTCCAGTACTCCACTTGAACTCTTTTCTATCCCCTCTCATTATTTTAGTCAGGGATACACAAATACTACTAAAGTTTCTATTGAAATTTCTATAAAAATTGGTCAAACAATGGAAAGATCTCACCTCAGTAGCAGTTCTTGGGGTAGGCCATTGTAGAATAGCCTTCACCTTCTCTGGGTCCATCTTGAGACCTTCTACCGAGACAACATACCCCAAGTACACTAACTCCATCTTCACAAAACTACACTTCTTCAGATTAATTAACAATTTCTCATCTCTCAACTTTTCAAAGACTCTACAAATATGCATCAAATGCTCACCCAAGGACTTACTGAATATTAAAATATCATCTAAGTACACAATAACAAAATTACCTAGAAACTCTTTCAGTACCTCGTTCATGAGCTGCATGAATGTGCTTTGTGCATTAGTTAGCCCAAAAGGCATGACTAACCACTCGTACAGACCCTCCTTGGTCTTGAAGGCAGTTTTCCATTCATCACCCTCTTGAATTCGCATTTGGTCATATCCGCTCTTCAGATCAATCTTCGTGAAGTGTTGTGATCCACTCAAACAATCCATCAGGTCATTCATCCTTGGCAAGGGAAATTTGTACTTGATTGTTATCTTATTTATGGCTTAGGAGTCTATACACCTCCTCCACTCCCCATCCTTCTTTGGTGCTAGTACTTTAGGTACTCCACATGGGCTCAGACTCTCTCAAATCAAACCCTTTCTCAACAAATCCTAAACTTGTCTGTTCGACTCCTCATTTTCTGCAGGAGTCATTCTATGAGTTTCCTTATAACTCCTATGCTTTAAAACAAAGGTATACCTCTGCAAAAATTCTACCCATTTCATATACCTCTGATTAATTTTCCCTGACTACTCAGATACTGTAATGCTTGATGATCAGTAAACAAAACAAATTCCTTCGGCAACAGATAATGTCTCCATTTCTTTAATGCTTGAACTATTGCATAAAATTCCTTATCATATACAAAGCACTTTTTCTTTGCATCATTTAAATTTTCACTAAAATAGGCAATGGGCTTACCTTCTTGGCTCATCACTTCTCCAATGGCACAACCACTGGCATCACAATCCACCTGAAACACCTTATTGAAATCTGGGACGGCTAAAACTGGTTGCTCTGTCACCTTCTCCTTCAACAAATAAAAACTCCTCGCTGCTCCAGTACTCCACTTGAACTCTTTTCTATCCCCTCTCATTGTTTTAGTCAGGGGTTCACAAATACTACTAAAGTTTCTAATAAAATTTCTATAAAAATTGGCCAAACCATGGAAAGATCTCACCTCAATAGTAGTTCTTGGGGTAGGCCATTCTAGAATAGCTTTCACCTTCTCTGGGTCCATCTTGAGACCTTCTGCCGAGACAACAAACCCCAAGTACACTAACTCCTTCTTCACAAAACTATACTTCTTTAGATTAATCAAAAATTTCTCTTCTCTCAACTTTTCAAAGACTCTAAGAATATGCATCAAATGCTCACCCAAGGACTTACTGAATATTAAAATATCATCTAAGTACACAATAACAAAATTCTCCAAAAACTCTTTCAGTACCTCATTCATGAGCCGCATGAATGTGCTTTGTGCATTGGTTAGCCCAAAAGGCATGACTAACCACTCGTACAGGCCCTCCTTGGTCTTCAAGGTAGTCTTCCATTCATCACCCTCTCGAATCTGGATATGGTCATATCCACTCTTCAGATCAATCTTCGTGAAGTGTTGTGATCCACTCAAAAAGTCCATTAGGTCATCCATCCTTGGCAAGGGAAATCTGTACTTGATTGTTATCTTATTTATGGCTCAGGAATCTATACACATCCTCGACTCTACATCATTATTTGGTGCTAGTACTTCAAGTACTGCACATGGGCTCAGAATCTCTCGAATCAAACCCTTTCTCAACAAATCCTAAACTTGTCTGTTCAACTCCTCATTTTCTATAGGAGTCATTCTATGAGTTTCCTTACAACTCCTATGCTTTAAAACAAAGGTATACCTCTGCAAAAATTCTACCCATTTCATATGCCTCTGATTTAATTTTCCATGACTACTCAAATACTGTAATGCTTGATGATCAGTAAACAAAACAAATTCCTTCGGCAACAGATAATATCTCCATTTCTTTAATGCTTGAACTATTGCATAAAATTCCTTATCATATACAAAGCACTTTCTCTTTGCATCATTTAAATTTTCACTAAAATAGGCAGTGGGCTTACCTTCTTGGCTCATCACTGCTCCAATGGCACAACCACTGGCATCACAATCCACTTGAAACACCTTATTGAAATCTGTGATGGCTAAAACTGGTTCCTCTGTCACCTTCTTCTTCAATAAATCAAAACTCCTCGCTGCTCCAGTACTCCACTTGAACTCTTTTCTATCCCCTCTCATTGTTCCAGTCAGGGGTGCACAAATACTACTAAAGTTTCTAATGAAATTTCTATAAAAACTGGTCAAACCATGGAAAGATCTCACCTGAGTAGTAGTTCTTGGGGTAGGCCATTCTAGAATAGCCTTCACCTTCTCTAGGTCCATCTTGAGACTTTTTTCCAAGACAACAAACCCCAAGTACACTAACTCCTTCTTCACAAACCTACACTTCTTCAGATTAATCAACAATTTCTCTTCTCTCAACTTTTCAAAGACTCTATGAATATGCATCAAATTCTCACCCACGGACTTACTGAATATTAAAATATCATCTAAGTACACAATAACAAAATTCCCCAAAAACTTTTTCAGTGCCTCGTTCATGAGCCGCATGAATATGCTCGGTGCATTGGTTAGCCCAAAAGGCATGACTAACCACTTGTACAGGCCCTCCTTGGTCTTGAAGGTAGTCTTCCATTCATCACCCTCTCGAATTTGGATCTGGTCATATCCACTCTTTAGATCAATCTTTGTGAAGTGTTGTGATCTACTCAAATAGTCCATCAGGTCATCCATCCTTGGCAAGGGAAATTTTTACTTGATTGTTATCTTATTTATGGCTCAGGAGTCTGTACACATCCTCCACTCCCCATCCTACTTTGGTGCTAGTACTTCAAGTACTGCACATGGGCTCAGACTCTCTTGAATCAAACCCTTTCTCAACAAATCTTGAACTTGTTTGTTCAAATCCTCATTTTCTACAGGAGTCATTCTATGAGTTGCCTTATTTGGAAAACTAGCTCTAGGGATCAAGTCAATCTGATGACTAATCTTCCTCATTGGTGGTAAACCCTCAGGTATGTTATCAAAAATAATCTCCTGAAACTGATCCAACAATCCAAAAAATTTTATTGGCACCTTCTCACTATCTTCCTTTCCATTCTAGGAATCAATGCATAACACATACGCTTATGCTTCATGCCTTCTAAAAATTTTCTTCCATAAACAAAACAAATTCTAGCACTATTGCATACCTTTTCTTCATCCTTCTTTAGGGGTTTCAACTTATGACGAACTCCATCCTTCATCAAGGAATAAGTGTTTGCATTCCTATCAAACTGCCATGACCTCCCCAACAACATGTGACATGCATCCATGGGGATGATATCACAGAGTAACTCATCACGATAGCTCCCGATCTTGAACTTCACTAAGTATTGTTCATTGACTAGAACTTTGTGGTCTTTCTACAACCAGGCAATCCGATATGGGTGTGGATGCCTTTCCCTTTTCAGCTTCAACTTCATAACCATCTCTTCTGACACCAAATTATCGATGCTCCCACTATCAATAATGACTTCACAACATTTTTCTTCACACTTTCACCTTGTACAGAATAGATTCTTCTTCTGTTATGGCTCTTTCTCTTTAGTCACCAGGGCTCTTCTAACCACTAGGGCTTCTCCCCTTTCTGCATCATCTGAATGCTTGAATTAAGCCTCCTCATCTGCATGTGCAACCTTTCCATGGGCTTTTGGTCTTCAGTCTGTCCTTCCTTGGTGTTGTGGACATTCATAGGCTCGATGCCCTTCTTCACCACAATGGAAACAAGTTCCTCTGAAACCACCTCTTCTAGGCCCTAGCCTAGTTCTTTCATGTCCTCTACCTCTTTGATCACCACTATTTTGATCACGAGGGCGATAGAAGTTATCATTCCTTTGGCTTCGACTGGTACCCACATCTTCATTTTTCCTTTCATCCTCATTTCGGATCCCAAAAGATCTTCCACTACCCCTACTGATTTGACCTCCTTGGCATTTTTGCTTGTTGTCAAATCTTTTGTTCAGCTTCTCCTCAACTTTTAGAAAAAACTGGTATGCATCATCAATGGTGGTCATTCTGACTAGGCTTAGCTCCTCCTGAATGCTCGGTCGCAACCTATTAAGATAATAGGCTACCTTCTCCTTATTGGCCTCTACATGGCTTGTTCTAATGATCATATTATGAAAATCTTCTATCTATTCTTTCACAGATCTACTTTCTTGTTTCCACCCTTGCAATTTCTTCAATAGATCTAACTCGTAGTCTACTAGTATGAACTGCTTCTTCAGTTTCTCCACCATGCGATCCCAACTACTGATCTTTCCTTTTCCTCTTCGATTTCTCTCCAACTAAACCTCTTTCCACCAAACATTGGCATGGCCCTTCAACTTCATTTTTGAAAAATTAACCCGATATGGGTCATCTACTTCTTCATACTCAAAATTTTCTTCTAGCTCGTTGATCCAGTCGATCAACTCTTCAGGGTTCAGACTTCTAGAATAACTAGGGACTTCTATTCTGGGTCTTTTTCCAATCTTCAAAATGGCCCTTATTAGTCGCATTTGATCTTGATCAATTGCTTCTTATTCCTCTTCTATGTCTGAATCTTCCACCTTTTCTTCATCCTCACTTTCTCCTCTCCTTCCCAGGTTTAACCCTCTTCTCATTTGTTCCTACAATGCATCAATTTGTCTTTGGAGGGCTCTGAAACCCTCGACTGCCAATGGATCTCTTCCACTAGTATTTCTACCACCTCTACTACCTCTAGCACCACCACGCCTACCAAGAATCACTCTTGGAGGCATCTTAAAGATCTTAAACCCACAACCACGGTCTTGATGGAAACTGCCTCACGATCGGCGATCTGTTCACATGCTCAAGAAAACCCGCTCTGATACCACCTAGCGAGGGAGCAAACCTGAGACATAGAATAACACTCACAAAATAGAGAATAATATTTTATTCAAAAATATGGAACTCTTACATGCAGAGGATCTCAAATCCTTGAGCTCTATGATACATGCAAATTACAGACTTACAAAAAATTACCCAGATCCCCCTTTTGCAGCATGCAAACTTTTTTCCCCAAAAAGTTACTCAAAAAATTAGAAACTAGCTCATAAATAGCCCTTTTTTGGCTTGGAGACAAAAACAACATTCGAGTTATGAGTTTTGGTGGTTTGGTGCCAAAAATTACAATTTAAAATTCAAATTTAAATTCACATTCAAAATTAGCACATTTCTAAAATATGCACCAACTTCTGGAAGCCATAACCTTTAATCCGACTATCAGATCTTCAATGATAATACCTTTTTAGAAAGCTCTCAAAAAGACAATTTTCCACAAAATAGGTTTATGGTTGCCTACTTTGGCATTTCTGCAAATTTCCAGGCCCATCTGGGACAGTTTAGTGCCTCAAACTGAGCTCGAAAGGTTTTTTAGGGCAAAAAGAAGAAACTGGAACTTGAATAACTTTCAAACCATGAATGATCTTGACCTGATTCTTTCACCAAAGTGCTCATTTTTCCGTCCTGAACCTTCCCATAAATTTCTATCTTCCCACGACTTCAAATTCATACCTGCTAAAAATAGCAGTTGAGTAGAAAAGGCAGAAAAGCAGTTCTGATAGTTGGAAACTCTTATTCGATGAAAAGGGTATCCAGAAATGTAAAAACATCTACAAAAAGAAACAACAGGAACACAAATGGAAATCATTTGTTTTTGGGTGATGCAAGATTTCCCTGACACCATTGGATGCTCCTGCATCAATGGCACTTTTTTGTTAACTATGTTGGATGATGCTAAATAATTAATTTAATTATTCAAGTTTAGAAAGGGGAAATGAAATGAAATTATTAAGTAATAACAATTTAATTTATTTAGGAGAATAGGGCATATTAGTGACATAACTAAATAATTCATGTTATTTAATTAATCGGGAGGAATAAAGTTAGATAAATGATAAAATGGTGAATTAATTAAATAATTTAAAGAGTATTCAATTAATAGAGAAAAATACGGTTTTTGATGTAAATGATGTGGAATGCAATGATATTAGTGATAATGATGCCGATGATGAAAAACTATCATTCATGATGTGTGATATGTGTTAGGTCATTTTTACATGTCTACAGATAGTAATGGAAAAGTTTCAAAGATAATGGTTGTTCAAATGAATAAGTGAATGCCGAATTTATAGATGAAGTTGGAAGAATTGAGAATGAGATTGAATAGAAGATTGAATGAGAGAACGCACAAAGGAAATTTGTTCCTTCAATAAATGGAAAATGTAAGAAGGATGGAAGAGAAAAGTGAATGAGGAAATAGAAAACTGAAAGAGATGAGAGGAGAGAATAGCGAAAAGTGGAAGAGTTAACTGAAAGAAAGAGGTAGTCAAGTGGAAGAAAGAGTCAGTCAAGTGAAAAAGAAAATAATGAAATGGAAGAGTTAATCGAAAAAGAAAATAGAAATATAAGAGTTAAGTAAAGAGGAAATTGTGGCCCCTCCTAGACATGGGAACCCTGAAGGTATAGTGTCTATTGCTTCTGAGGCAGGTGTTCAAGGCGGTTATCTTGGTGGATGGTTTGGATATTATAACTTTGGCAGAACTTGGTGTCGGTATACCTTGGATAGATGACATTGGGTGTCTACTTCATCAGGGTGTGAATGTAGTGAGACAACCTTTCATCATGAATGCAGATGAATGCATTATTGCTCGACATAGGCATTGGGCCTAGGTAGGCTATGATTTCCTTTGTCATTTTTTGGGACTGATGGAGGTGGAAGGGCTACAATGGGCATGCGAGTTTGCTATTGTTGTGGAGGTCGACTCCTACGATAAGGCCAACTAACTCTGGTCTAGGGAAATGTGGTCTTGCATTTTGTATATCATGTTTTGGTTGTGGTTGGGTGGCGTCATATCAATGCCTAGGTTTTGGCTATAGTTTGTGGGGTGTCAAATTGATAACTACATATTTTCATCAGGGTTGCATTTCATGCACTTCCTCTAAACCCTTAGACTCCAGGTAAATATGCGATATAAAATATTTTTTGAAATTAATATAATCATGCAACCATGGTTGTGTACTATGAGTCAAAAAAAGAGGAAATTGTGGCAAGTTTAAAAAATGAAAGAAATAAAAAATCATTTATTTGAACAATGTCATGAATAATTAATTAAAGTAATTAATTTAGTTAATTATGGAGGGCACTTTAGGTTAACATAATTAAATAAATAATATTTATTTAATCATGAATGAAATAGAATTATAGATTAAATAATTAAATATAATTATTTAATTGATGAAATGGTGAGAGAAAATAATTAGAATAATTAAATAATAAAAATTATTAAATTCTTAAAATGTGAAAAAGACTAGAATTGGGTTCAGATGAAAATTGGATTTAGGTGAAATCAACATTAGTTAGAAAATTATCTCACAAACTTGGGACAATTTTAGGTGTCTAAAGCTAGGATGTGATCCAATGTAGTAGGAGCAATAAACAAAACCAACAAGCTTTTGTTGAACTCCTATTTACAAAATTTCTAGATGGCTATTGCACAAACATTAGAGGAAGAAATTAACAAGGTGAAGTTTGACCTCTTTTTCTTGGAACAACAACTAAAGAATACAATTTTCAAGGTTGGAAGCTATGTTTGATCTTGTAACAAACCTTCTCATATATCATTAACAATCAAGATAATCATGTACTTCAATCTTACCAAGCAATCCAAAAATTGTTGATATCTAAGTATTCACTTAGATACCAAGCATGGAAGGCTTATTACCATGAGACATGAGTCACAATAGGATCTTCAAGATTAAAAGGTTGGCTACTAGAATTTAAAAACATATGAGAAGTTATCAAGTTTGTAGAGATTTCATAGTATGAACATACTTAGTACCTTATATCTTAAAATTGAGTGTATTACTCTTATTTCTATGAAATAACAAATGAAACTTAAAAACTAAATTGCTTAATGAATAATTAATGTCTTAGTTATGAGGGGACTAGCATATAATCACTCACATGAAATGCTAAATAAACTAGTTCCTTCTTTTAGTAGATGAATGTCCATCATTTTCAATTAGAATGGAGTGAATGTGTTCCTTGATTGCATCTTCAATGTTGTAGCATGATCATTGTGGGAACATTTGAATTTCATAAACATGATGATAAAAAATTGTAAATATTGACTATTACTTGCTCTTAGATGCCATCCATTATAACAAATGACATGGTAAAGAACCATGAGCATTTGCTTAGAATTCCTTGATCCATACCCCACTAATTTGACTGATGGTGCATTCTATTTTTAACAATATTGAAGTAGCTTTAGATGAAGTATGCTTCATTAGATTAACTAATATGTGATCAATCAAACAATATTTGTATACTTTTTAATATAAATGCATTATAGTATTGAGGCCCACTCGATGTGAAATAGGCTCTTTTAACGAATTCTCAAAAGGTTGTGTGGGCATGCTACACAACATTTGTGATGCCAACAATAGTTTATCTCTTCTTCCTACAACAAGAAAGATCACTTATGATGCAGGAGCATCCAGTGGTGTAAGGGCAATCTTGCATCACCCAAAAATAGTTAAATTTAAAATTTCTTGGTTTTTAGATGTTTTTATTTTTTTGGATACCCTTTTCGTCATAATGGAATTCCCAATTTATGATTTTTATTTTCTGTTCTTGGGTTGAAAGATATTACAGTTATAGTTTCCCAGATTTGCACCTAAAAATCTTCTGAGTGAGATTTGAGACACTTAGAGTTCTCGAAATGGCCCCGAAACATGCCGAAATCGGCATAGCAAATTTTGAGCACGTTATTGACTTTGAGCCCTTTCCAACGGTTCAAACGGTTCACAAATCGGAGTCCCAGATCAAAAGTTATGGCCCCGAGAAGTTGGTGCACTTTCTAGAAGATACAATTGCAAATGCTCTTTTGAAATTTGAACTTCATGTTGTAAATTTTCGGTGCCAAACTGCCTAAACTCAAATTTGAATGTTGTTTTGGCTCCAAACTAATGAGGAGCTCTATTTATGGCGGGTTTCTAATTTTTGGGTAACTTTTTGGGGACAAACTCGCATATTGCGAAAGGGTTATTCTGTAGCTGTCTATAACTTGCATATGTTGTAGAACTTGGGGATTTGAGATCCTCTGCATGTAAGAATCTCCATTTTTCTGAATAATAAAATTATTCTTTCATTTGTGGGTTATTTTCTATGTCTCAGGCTATGCCCTCATCAAGTGGTATTAGAGCGGGTTTTCTTGAGCATGTGGACAGATCGCCGATCGTGAGGCAGTTCACACCAGGACCATGGTTGTGGGTCAAGGTCAAGAAATATGCCTCCAAGAGTGGTGCCTGGTAGGTGTGGTGGTGCCAGAGGTGGTCAAGGTGGCAGAAATGCTAGTGGAAGAGATGCACAAGTAGCCCTCCAGAGACAAATTGATGTGTTACAAGAGGAGTTGAGAAGAAGGTTAAACCGAAGGGAGGAAAGTGAGGATGAAGGAGAGGAAGAAGGTTTAGATGTAGGAGAGGTAGAAGGTTCAGATGTAGAAGAGGAAATAGAGGACCCAGATTGGGTTAAGTTTGCAAAAATGAAGCTGAAGGGCCATGCTAGTATTTGGTGGAAAGAGGTCCAGTTGGAAAGAAATCAAAGAGGAAAAGACAATATCACCAGATGGGATTGCATGGTAGAGAAACTGAAGAAGCAGTTCATACCAATAGACTACGAGTTAGATCTGTTGAAGAAATTGCAAGGGTTGAAGCAAGGAAGCAGATCTGTGAAAGAATATACTAAATATTTTTACAAGATAATTATTAGAATGGGTCACACAGAGGCCAATAAGGAGAAGGTAGTCTGATATCTTAATGGGTTATGAACGAGCATTCAAGAGGAGTTAAGCCTAGTTAGAATGACCACCATTGAGGATGTGTATCAGTTTGCTCTGAAGGTGGAAGAGAAGTTGAACAAAAGATTTGATGGCAAGCAAAAAAGACGAGGAAGTCAAAGCGGAAGGGGCAATGGAAGACCTTCAGGAAGCTGAAACGATGATGAAAAGAAAAGTGAAGATGTGGGTACTAGCTGAAGCCAAAGGAATGACAACTTCTACCACCCTCATGATCAAAACAGTGGTGATCAAAGAGGTAGAGGATGAGAGAGATATGGACAAGGATCTGGAAGAGGTGGTTTCAGAGGAACGTGTTTCCAATGTGGTGAAGAAGGGAATCGAGCCTATGAATGTCCACAACAACAAGGAAGGGTAGACAAAAGGCCAGAAGGTTGTGGAAGGGTTGCCCATGCAGATGAGGAGGCCCAATCTGAACATTCAGATAATGCTAAAAGGGGAGAAGCCCTAGTGATTAGGACAGCCCTGGTGACTGAGGAAAAGCAACCAGAACAGAGGAAGAATCTGTTTCACACAAGGTGCAAGTGTGAAGGAAAATGTTGTGATGTCATTATTGATGGTGGGAGCACCGATAATTTGGTATCAGAGGAGATGGTCACAAAGTTAAAGCTGAAAAGGGAAAGACACCCGCATCTATATCGGATTGCCTGGTTGCAAAAAGACCACAAAGTTTTGGTCAATGAGCAGTGCCTAGTAAAGTTCAAGATCGGGAGCTACCATGATGAGGTACTTTGTAATATCATCGTCATGGATGCATGTCACATGTTGTTGGGGAAGTCGTGGAAGTTTGATAGCCGAGCTATACATGATGGCCATGTAAACACTTATTCTTTGACAAAGGATAGGGTTTGTCACAAGTTGAAACCCCTGAAGGAGACCGAAGAAAAGTTATGCAGTAGTGCTAGAATTTGTTATGTAGATGGAAGGAAATTTTTAGAAGGTATGAAGCATGAGTGTGCGTGTTATGCATTGATTCCTAGAGTGAGTAAGGAGGATAGTGAGAAGGTTCCAGAATAAGTTTCTAGGATGTTGGATGAGTTTCAATATATTGTTTCTGATAATGTACCTGAGAATTTACCACCAATAAGGAAGATCAGTCATCAGATTGAGTTGATTCCTGGAGCTAGTTTTCCAAATAAGGCAGCTCATAGAATGACTCCAGTAGAAAATGAGGAGTTGAATAGACAAGTTCAAGAGTTGTTGAGAAAGGGTTTGATACGGGAGAGTTTGAGTCCATGTGTAGTACCTGGTACTAGCACCAAAGAAGGATGGGGAGTGGAGGATGTGTATAGATTCCCGAGCTATAAACAAGATAACAATCAAGTACAGATTTCCCCTGCCAAGGATGGATGACCTGATGGACTATTTGAGTGGAGCTCAGTACTTCACAAAGATTGATCTAAAGAGTGGATATCACCAGATCCGGATTTGAGAGGGAGATGAATGTAAGACTGCCTTCAAGACTAAAGATGGCCTATACGAGTGGTTAGTCATGCCTTTTGGGCTAACCAATGCACCAAACATATTCATGCGGCTCATGAATGAAGTACTAAAAGAATTTCTGGGAAGTTTTGTTATTGTGCATTTAGATGATATTTTGATTTTTAGTAAGACGTTGGATGAACATCTGATGCATATTCGAAGAGCCTCTGAGAAGTTAAGAGAAGATAAACTATTAACTAATCTTAAGAAGTGCAGTTTTGTGAAGAGGGAGTTAGTGTACTTGGGGTTTGTTGTCTCAGTAGAAGGTCTCAAGATGGACCCAGAGAAGGTGAAGGCTATTTTGGAATGGCCTACCCCAAGAACTACTACCGAGGTGAGATCTTTGCATGGTTTGGCTAGTTTTTATAGAAAGTTCATTAGAAACTTTAGTAGTATTTGTGGACCCCTGACTGAAACAATGAGAGGGGATAGAAAATAATTCAAGTGGAGCATTGGAGTGGAAAAAAGTTCTAAACTGTTGAAGCAGAAGGTGATAGAGCAACCTGTTCTAGCCCTCCCATATTTCAACAAGGTGTTTCAGGTAGATTGTGATGACAGTGGTTGTGCCATTGAAGTAGTGTTGAGCCAAGAAGGTAAGCCCATTGCCTATTTCAGTGAAAAGTTAAATGATACCAAGAGAAAGTATTCTATATATGATCAGAAATTTGATGCAATAGTTCAAGCATTAAAGAAATGGAGACATTATTTATTGCTAAAGGAATTTGTTCTATACATTGATCATCAGGCCTTGTAGTACATAAATACTCAGGGAAAATTAAATCAAAGGCATATGAAATGGGTAGAATTTTTGCAGAGTTATACCTTTGTTTTGAAACATAGGAGTGGGAAGTCAAATAGGATTGTAGATGCCTTAAGTAGGATGCATACATTGATGACAGAGATGTAGATTGAAGTGGTTGCGTTCAATGAACTCAAAACACTGTATGTAGAAGATCCTGATTTTGTAGAGGCTTGGAAACCTTGCAAGGAACCTGTTACAGTGGACATGACAAGATGGCTGGATTTCATAATCCAGGATGGCATGTTATTTAAGGGAAGTCAATTGTGTATTCCGAGGAGTTCCATGAGGGAAAACCTGATAAAGGAGAAGCATAATGGAGGAATGGCAGGACATTTTGGTCGGGATAAGACCATTGCCATTATTAGTGAGCATTATTATTGGCATTAGTTATTACAAGATGTGAAGAAGTTTGTGCAGAGTTGTAGGGTATGTCAGATGGCTAAAGGAGTGAGCCAGAATACAGGATTATATCAGCCTTTACCTGTACCAGAGAGGCCTTGGGAGGATATAAGTATGGACTTTGTTCTTGGTTTGCCAAGGACGCAAAGAGGGAATGATTCAGTATTTGTTGTAGTTGATAGGTTTTCGAAGATGGCACATTTCATTCCATGTCAGAAGACTCATGATGCAATCCACATTGCCGACTTGTTCTTCAAAGAGGTGGTGAGGCTACATGGTCTATGAAAGAGTATTGTTTTAGATCGTGACACCATCTACAAATAAATGGGTAGACATAGGTTGTTAACAGGAGTCTAGGTAACCTACTGAGATGTTTGGTAGGAGATAAACCTAAGGGATGGGACTTGATCTTACCCCAGGCAGAATTTTCTTACAACAATTCTGTCAACAAAAGCACTAGTAGATCACTGTTCCAGATTATGTATGGAGGTAGCCCCAGAATTGCTCCAGAATTGAGGAAGATTGATCAAAAGAAGAAAATAAATGCTGAAGCCGAAGATTTTGCAGAACACATCAAGGATATACATGAGAAGGTAAGAGAACATATTAACAAGATGAATATGCAGTATAAGGCTAAGGCAGATTAGAAGATGAGGTATAAGGAGTTTCAAATTGGTGATGAAGCGATGGTCCACTTGAGGAAAAAAAGGCTTCTAGTGGGAATATATAACAAATTGAAGATGAAGAAGTTCGGTCCTTATAAAATTTTGAAGAGGCATAATTCAGGGAATGCATATGAGGTAGAGTTGTCAGATGGATTCAACATTTCCCCTGTGTTCAACATTTCAGATTTGATAGAGTATCATGAAGGTGGAATGGAGGAAGCACCAGCAATAGGGCAGTATGGCATTCCAGCACCTACTTCAAAAAGGGAGGAGATTGAAGCAATCTTGGATAGTCGTGTGGGAAGGAGTACCAGAAACAGGTAGTATGAAGAATATCTAGTGAAATGGAGAGGAAGGCCTATGGAAAATTCATCCTAGATATCTAAGGTAGTAGTTGACCAATTGGGTTTTCCTCAACCATCTGGGACATGACAGGGTCACTTCTTAAATTACCCTGGGTGTCTGATGCAGGAGCATCCAGTGGTGTAAGGGAAATCTTGCATCGCCCAAAAATAGTTAAATTTTAAATTTCTCAGTTTTTAGATGTTTTTACTTTTTTGGATACCCTTTTTGTCATAATGGAATTCCCAAATTATGGTTTTTATTTTCTGCTCCTAGGTTGAAAGATATTGCAGTTTTAGTTTCCCAAATTTGCACCTGAAAATCTTCCAAGTGAGATTTGAGGCACTTAGAGTTCCTAGAATGGCCCTGAAACTGGCCGAAATCGGCGTAGAAAAATTTGAGCATGTTATTGACTTCAAGACCTTTCCAACAGTTCAAACGGTTCAAAAATCGGAGTCCCAGATCAAAAGTTATGGCCTCGAGAAGTTGGCACACTTTCTAGAAGATACAATTGCAAATGCTCTTTTGAAAATTGAACTTCATGTTGTAAATTTTCTGCACCAAACTGCCTAAACTCAAATTTGAATATTTTTTTGGGTCCAAACTAATGCAGAGCTCTATTTATGGGTGAGTTTCTAATTTTTGGGTAACTTTTTGGGGAGAAGCTCGCATATTGTGAAAGGGTTATTCTATAGCTGTCTATAACTTGAATGTGTTGTAGAACTTGGGGATTTGAGATCCTCTACATGTAAGAAGCTCCATTTTTTTGAATAATAAAATTATTCTCTTATTTGTGGGTTATTTTCTGTGTCTCGGGCTGTGCCCTCATCAAGTGGTATTAGAGCGGGTTTTCTTGAATGTGTGGACAGATCGTCGATCGTGAGGCAGTTCGCAACATGACCGTGGTTGTGGGTCAAGGTCAAGAAAGATGCCTCAAAAAGTGGTGTCTGGTAGGCGTGGTGGTGCCAAAGGTGGTCGAGGTGGTAGAAATGCTGGTGGAAGAGATACACTGGCAACCCTCCAGAGATAGATTGATGCATTACAAGAGCAGTTGAGAAGAGGGTTAAACCCAAGGGAGGAAAGTGAGGATGAAGGAGAGGAAGAAGGTTCAGATGTAGAAGAGGAAGAAGAAGCAATTGATCAAAACCAAATGCAGCTAATAAGGGACATTTCGAAGATTAGGAAGAGACCTAGAGCAGAAGTCCCCAGTTATTCTAAAATTCTGAACTCAGAAGAGTTGATCGACTAGATCAACGAGCTAGAAGAATTTTTTGAGTATGAGGAAATAGAGGACCTAGATCGGGTTAAGTTTTCAAAAATGAAGTTGAAGGGCCATACCAGTATTTGGTGGAAAGAGGTCCAGTTGGAAAGAAATCAAAGATGAAAAGACAATATCACTAGATGGGATCGCATGGTAGAGAAACTGAAGAAACAGTTCATACCAGTAGACTACGAGTTAGATCTGTTGATGAAATTGCAAGGGTTGAAGCAAGGAAGCAGATCTGTGAAAGAATATACTAAAGATTTTTATAAGATAATCATCAGAACGGGTCACACAGAGGCCAATAAGGAGAAGGTAGCCCGATATCTTAATGGGTTACGACCGAGCATTTACAAGGAGTTAAGCCTAGTTAGAATGACCACCATTGAGGATGTGTATCAGTTTGCTCTAAATGTGGAAGAGAATCTGAACAAAATATTTGATGGCAAGCAAAAAGGATGAGGAGGTCAAAGAGGAAGGGGCAATGGAAGACCTTCAGGAAGCCGAAATGATGATGAAAAGAAAAGTGAAGATGTGGGTACCAGCTGAAGCGAAAGGAATGATAACTTCTACTGCCCTCGTGATCAAAATAGTGGTGATCAAAGAGGTAGAGGACAAGGGAGATATGGATAAGGATCTGGAAGAGGTGGTTTCAGAGGAACGTGTTTTCAGTGTGATGAAGAAAGGCATCGAGTCTATGAATGTCCACAACATTAAGGTAGGGTAGACAAAAGGCCAGAAAGTCATGGAAGGGTTGCGCATGTAGATGAGGAGGCCCAATCTGAACATTTAGATGATGTTGAAAGGGGAGAAGCCTTAGTGATTAGGAGAGCCCTGGTCACTGAAGTAAAGGAACCAGAACCGAGGAAGAATCTATTTCATACAAGGTGTAAGTGTGGAGGAAAATGTTGTGATGTCATTATTGATGGTGGGAGCACCGATAATCTGGTGTCAGAGGAGATGGTCACAAAGTTGAAGTTGAAGAGGGAAAGGCACTCGCATCCGTATTGGATTGCCTGGTTGTAGAAAGACCACAAAGTTTTGGTCAATGAGTAGTGCCTAGTAAAGTTCAAGATCGGGAGCTACTATGATGAGGTACGTTGTGATATCATCACTATGGATGCATGTCACATGTTGGGGAGGCCGTGGAAGTTCGATAGGTGAGCTATATATGATGGCCATGCAAACACTTATTGTTTGACAAAGGATGGGGTTCGTTACAAGTTGAAACCCCTAAAGGAGATTGAAGAAAAAGGTATGTAGTAGTGCTAGAATTTGTTATGTAGATGGAAAAAAAAATTTAGAAAGTATGAAGCATGAGTGTGTATGTTATGCATTGATTCCTAGAGTGAGTAAGGAGGATAGTGAGAAGGTTCTAGAAGTTTTTGGGATGTTCGATGAGTTTTAAGATATTGTTTCTGATAATGTACCTGAGGGTTTACCACCAATAAGGAAGATCAGTCATCAAATTGACTTGATTCTCGGAGCTAGTTTGCCAAATAAGGCAGCTCATAGAATGACTCTAGCAGAAAATGAGGAGTTGAATAGACAAGTTCAAGAGTTGTTGAGAAAGGGTTTGATACGGGAGAGTTTGAGTCCATGTGTAGTACCTGCAGTACTAGCACCAAAGAAGGATGGGGAGTGGAGGATGTGTATAGATTCCCGAGCCATAAACAAGATAATAATCAAATAAAGATTTCCCCTGCCAAGGATGGATTACCTAATGGACTGTTTGAGTGGAACTCAGTACTTCACAAAGATTGATCTGAAGAGTGGATATCACCAGATCTGGATTCGAGAGGGAGATGAATGGAAAAATGCCTTCAAGACTAAAGATGGCCTGTATGAGTGGTTAGTCATCCCTTTTGGGCTAACCAATGCACCGAACATATTCATGCGGCTCATGAACGGAGTAATAAAATAATTTCTAAGAAGTTTTGTTATTATGCATTTAGATGATATTTTGATTTTTAGTAAGACGTTGGATGAACATCTGATGCATATTCGAAGAGCCTTTGAGAAGTTAAGAGAAGAGCAACTGTTAACTAATCTGAAGAAGTGCGGTTTTTTGAAGAGGGAGTTAGTGTACTTAGGGTTTGTTGTCTCAGTAGAAGGTCTCAAAATGGACCCAGAGAAGGTGAAGGCTATTTTGGAATGGCCTACCCCAAGAATTGCTACCAAGGTGAGATCTTTCCATGGTTTGGCTAGTTTTTATAGAAAGTTCATTAGAAACTTTAGTAGTATTTGTGGACCCCTAACTGAAACAATGAGAGAGGATAGAAAAGAATTCAAGTGGAGCACTGGAGCGGCAAAAAGTTCTGAACTGTTGAAGCAGAAGGTGACAAAGCAACCTATTCTAGCACTCCCAAATTTCAACAAGGTGTTTCAGATGGATTGTGATGCTTGTGGTTGTGCCATTGGAGCAGTTGTGAGCCAAGAAGGTAAGCCCATTGCCTATTTCAGTGAAAAGTTAAATGATACCAAGAGAAAGTATTTTATATATGATCAGGAATTTTATGTGATAGTTCAAGCATTAAAGAAATGGAGAAATTATTTGTTGCCGAAAGAACTTGTTCTATATACTGATCATTAGGCCTTGTAGTACATAAATAGTTAGGGAAAATTAAATCAAAGGCATATGAAATGGGTAGAGTTTTTGCAGAGTTATAGCTTTGTTTTCAAACATAGGAGTGGGAAGTCAAATAGGATTGCAAATGCCTTAAATAGGAGGCATACATTGATGACAAGGATGTAGATTGAAGTGGTTGGGTTCAATGAACTCAAGACACTGTATGTAGAAGATCCTGATTTTGCAGAGGCTTGGAAACTTTGCAAGGAACCTGTTACAGTGGACAGAAAAAGATGACTAGATTTCATAATCCAGGATGACATGTTATTTAAGGGAAGTCAATTGTGTATTCCAAAGAGTTCCATGAGGGAAAACCTGATACAGGAGAAGCATAGTGGAGGAATGGAAGGACATTTTGGTCAGGATAAGACCATTGCCATTATCAGTGAGCATTATTATTGGCCTCAGTTATTACAAGATGTGAAGAAGTTTGTGCAGAGTTGCAGGGTATGTCAGATGGCTAAAGGAGTGAGCCAGAATACAGGCTTATATCAGCCCTTACCTGTACCAGAGAGGCTTTGGGAGGATATAAGTATGGACTTTGTTCTTGGTGTGCCAAGGACGCAAAGAGGGAATGATTCAGTATTTGTGGTAGTTGACAGGTTTTCGAAGATGGCACATTTTATTCCATGTCAGAAGACCCATGATGTAGTCCACACTGCTGACTTGTTCTTCAAAGAGGTGGTGAGGCTACATGGTCTGCCAAAGAGTATTGTTTTAGATCGTGACACCAAATTTGTGAGGTACTTTTGGAGAACCTTGTGGAAGAAGCTGAATACAAAGTTGAAGTTTAGTTCTGCACACCATCTACAAACAAATGGGTAGACATAGGTTGTTAACAGGAGTCTGGGTAACCTACTGAGATGTTTGGTAGGAGATAAACCTAAGGGATGGGACTTAATCTTACCCCAGGTAGAATTTTCTTACAACAATTCTTTCAACAGAAGCACTAGTAGATCACTGTTCCAGATTGTGTTTGGAGGTAGCCCAAGAACTGCTCAAAAATTGAGGAAAATGGATCAAGAGAAGAAAATAAGTGCTAAAGCCAAAGATTTTGCAGAACACATCAAGGATATACATGAGAAGGTAAGAGAACATATTAACAAGATGAATATGTAGTATAAGGCTAACGCAGATCAGAAGAGGAGGTATAAGGAGTTTCAGATTGGTGATGAAGCGATGGTCCACTTGAGGAAAGAAAGGCTTCCAGTGGGAATATATAACAAATTGAAGATGAAGAAGTTCAGTCCTTGTAAAATTTTGAAGAGGCATAATTCAGGGAATGCATATGAGGTAGAGTTGCTAGATGGATTCAATATTTCCCCTGTGTTCAACATTTCAGATTTGACAGAGTATCATGAAGGCAGAATGGAGGAAGCACCAACAATAGGGCGGTATGGAATTCCAGTACCTACTTCAGAAAGGGAGGAGATTGAAGCAATCTTTGATAGTCGTGTAGGAAGGAGTACCAGAAACAGGTAGTATGAAGAATATCAGGTGAAATGGAGAGGAAGGCTTGTGGAAGATTCATCCTGGCTATCTAAGGTAGTAGTTGACCGGTTGGGTTTTCCTCAACCATCTGAGACATGACGGGGTCACTTCTTAAATTACCTTGGGTGTTTGATGCAGGAGCATCCAGTGGTGTAAAGGCAATCTTGCATCACCCAAAAATAGTTAAATTTTAAGTTTCTTAGTTTTTATATATTTTTAATTTTTTGGATACCCTTTTCGTCATAATGGAATTCCCAATTTATAGTTTTTATTTTCTGTTCTTAGGTTGAAAGATATTGCAGTTTTAGTTTTCCAGATTTGCACTTGAAAATCTTCTGAGTGAGATTTGAGGCACTTAGAGTTCCCAGAATGGCCCTGAAACTTGCCAAAATCAGCATTGCAAATTTTGAGCACGTTGTTGACTTCAAAACCTTTCCAACAATTCAAACTATTCGCGAATCAGAGTTCCGGATCAAAAGTTGTGGCCCCGAAAAGTTGGCACACTTTCTAGAAGATACAATTGCAAATGCTCTTTTGAAATTTGAACTTCATGTTGTAAATTTTCTGCACCAAACTGCCTAAACTCAAATTTGAATATTTTTTTGGGTCCAAACTAATGAGGAGCTCTATTTATGGGCGGGTTTCTAATTTTTGCTTAACTTTTTAGGGACAAGCTCGCATATTGCGAAAAAGGTTATTCTATAGCTGTCTGTAACTTGAATGTGTTGTAGAAATTGGGGATTTGAGATCCTCTGCATGTAAGAAGCTCCATTTTGTTGAATAATAAAATTATTCTCTTGTTTGTGGGTTATTTTATGTGTCTCAGGTTGTGCCCTCATCAAGTGGTATTAGAGCGAGTTTTCTTGAACGTGTGGACAGATCGCCGATCGTGAGGCAATTCACACCAGGACCATTGTTGTGGGTCGAGGTCAAGAAAGATGCCTCCAAAAGTGGTGCCTGGCAGGTGTGGTGGTACCAGAGGTGGTCGAGGTGGTAGAAATGCTAGTGGAAGAGATGCACTGGTAGCCCTCAAAAGACAGATTGATACGTTACAAGAGCAGTTGAGAAGAGGGTTAAACCCAAGGGAGGAAAGTGAGGATGAAGGAGAGGAAGAAGGTTCAGATGTAAAAGAGGAAGAAGAAGTAATTGATCAAAACCAAATGCGGCTAATAAGGGCCATTTCAAAGATCGGGAAAAAACCCATAGCAGAAGTCCCCAGTTATTCTGAAAGTCTGAACCCGGAAGAGTTGATTGACTGGATCAACCAGCTAGAAAAATATTTTGAGTATGAGGAAATAGAGGACCTAGATCGGGTTAAGTTTGCAAAAATGAAGCTGAAGGGTCATACTAGTATTTGGTGGAGAGAGGTCTCGTTGGAAAGAAATCGAAGACGAAAAGACAATATCACCAGATGGGATCGCATGGTAGAGAAACTGAAGAAGCAGTTCATACCAGTAGACTACAAGTTAGATCTGTTGATGAAATTGCAAGGGCTGAAGCAAAGAAGTAGATCTGTGAAAGAATATACTGAAGATTTTTACAAGATAATCATCAGAACGGGTCACACAGAGGCCAATAAGGAGAAGGTAGCCCGATATCTTAATGGGTTACGACCGAGCATTTACAGGGAGTTAAGCCTAGTAAGAATGACCACCATTGAGGATGTGTATCAGTTTGCTCTGAAGGTGGAAGAGAAGCTGAACAAAAGATTTGATGGCAAGCAAAAAGGACGAGGAGGTCAAAGCGGAAGGGGCAATGGAAAACTTTCAGGAAGCCGAAATGATGATGAAAAGAAAAGTGAAGATGTGGGTATCAACTGAAGCCAAAGGAATGAAAACTTCTACTTCCCTCGTGATCAAAATAGTGGTGATCAAAGAGGTAGAGGACGAGGGAGATATGGACAAGGATATGGAAGAGGTGGTTTCAGAGGAACGTGTTTCCAGTGTGGTGAAGAAAGGCATCGAGTCTATGAATGTCCACAACATTAAGGAAGGGTAGACAAAATTCTAGAAAGTCATGGAAGGGTTGCGCATGCAGATGAGGAGGCCCAATCTGAACATTTAGATGATGTTGAAAGGGGAGACGCCTTAGTGATTAGGAGAGCCCTGGTCACTGAGGTAAATGAACCTGAACCAAGGAAGAATCTATTTCATACAAGTTGTAAGTGTGGAGGAAAATGTTGTGATGTCATTATTGACGGTGGGAGCACCGATAATCTGGTGTCAGAGGAGATGGTCACAAAGTTGAAGCTGAAGAGGGAAAAGGAACTCGCATCCATATTGGATTGCCTGGTTGCAGAAAGACCACAAAGTTTTGGTCAATGAGCAGTGCCTAGTAAAGTTCAAGATCGAGAGCTACCATGATGAGGTACATTGTGATATCATCCCCATGGATGCATGTCACATGTTGGGGAGGCCGTGGAAGTTCGATAGGTGAACTATATATGATGGCCATGAAAATACTTATTCTTTGATAAAGGATGGGGTTCGTCACAAATTGAAACCCGTGAAGGAGACGGAAGAAAAGGTATGCAGTAGTGCTAAAATTTGTTATGTAGGTGGAAGGAAATTTTTAGAAGGTATGAAGCATGAGCATGTGTGTTATGCATTGATTCCTAGAGTGAGTAAGGAGGATAGTGAGAAGGTTCCAGAAGAATTTTTTGGGATGTTGGATGAGTTTCAGGATATTGTTTCTAATAATGTACCTGAGGGTTTACCACCAATAAGGAAGATCAGTCATTAGATTGACTTGATTCTTGGAGCTAGTTTGCTAAATAAGGCAGCTCATAGAATGACCCCAGCAAAAAATGAGGAGTTGAATAGACAAGTTCAAGAGTTATTGAGAAATGGTTTGATATGGGAGAGTTTGAGTCCATGTGCAGTACCTGCAGTACTAGCATCAAAGAAGGATGGGGAGTGGAGGACGTGTATAGATTCCTGAGCCATAAACAAGACCGCTACGATTTCCGCAGCGATGGATGATCCGATGGACTATCTGAGTGGAGCTCAAGATTTACAAAGATTGATCCAAGAGTAGATATCACTAGATCTAGATTCGAGAGGGAGATGAATGAAATACTACCTTCAAGACCAAAGAGGGCCTATACGAGTGGTTAGTCATGCCTTTTGGGCTAATTAATGCACCGAGCACATTCATGCGGCTCATGAACAAGGTACTAAAAGAATTTATGGGAAGTTTTATTATTGTGTATTTAGGATGATACTTTTATTTCAAGAAGATGTTGGATGAGCATCCTGATGCATATTCGTTTCGAGGAGTTAAGAGAAGAGAAACTGCTGATTAACGAAGAAGTGCGCTTTGTGAAGAGGAGTTAGTACTTGGGGTTTACTCAAGATAGTCTTAAGATCAACCCGCAGGAAGGTGAAGGCTATTTCCCGAATGGCCTACCCCAAGAACTCACCGAGGTGAGATCTTTCCATGGTTTCCATTAGTTTTTATAGAAATTTTTACGCAAATTTAGTAGTATTTTTGCACCCCTGACTGAAACAATGAGAGGGGATAGAAAATAATTCAAGTGGAGCACTGGGACGGCAAAAAAATTTCAACCGTTGAAGCAGAAGGTGACAGAGCAACATGTTCTATCCCTCCCAGATTTCAAATAAGCTGTTTCCCTTGTGGATTTCGTGGATGCCAAGCACAGCCATTGGAGCAGTGTTGAGCCAAGAAGGTAAGCCCATTGCCTATTTTAGTGAAAAGTTAAATGATGCCAAGAGAAAGTATTCTGTATATGATCAGGAATTTTATGCGATAGTTCAAGCATTAATGAAATAGAGACATTATTTGTTGTCGGAGGAATTTGTTCTATATACTGATCATCAGGCCTTGCAGTACATAAATAGTCAGGGAAAATTAAATCAAAGGCATATAAAATGGGTGGAGTTATTGTAGAGTTATACCTTTGCTTTGAAACATAGGAGTGGGAAGTCAAATAGGGTTGTAGACGCCTTAAGTAGGAGGCATATATTGATGACAAAGATGTAGATTGAAGTGGTTGGGTTCATTGAACTCAAGACATTGTATGGAGAAGATCCTAATTTTGCAGAGGCTTGGAAAGCTTGCAAGGAACTCATTACAGTGGATAGGACAAGATGGCTGGATTTCATAATCCAAGATGGCATGTTATTTAAGGGAAGTCAATTGTGTATTCCGAGGAGTTCCATGAGGGAAAACCTAATAAAGGAGAAGCATAGTGGATGAATGGTAGGACATTTTGGTCGGGATAAGACCATTTCCATTATAAGTGAGCATTATTATTGGCCTCAGTTATCACAAGATGTGAAGAAGTTTGTGCAGAGTTACAGAATATGTCAGATAGCTAAAGGAGTGAGCCAGAATATAGGCTTCTATCAGCCCTTACTTGTACCAGAGAGGCCTTGGGAGGATATAAGTATGGACTTTGTTCTTGGTTTTCCAAGGACGCAAAGAGGGAATGATTCAGTATTTGTGGTAGTTGACAGGTTTTCAAAGATGGCACATTTCATTCCATGTCAGAAGACCCATGATGCAGTCCACATTGCTAACTTATTCTTCAAAGAGGTAGTGAGGCTACATGGTCTGCCAAAGAGTATTGTTTTAGATTGTGACACCAAATTTGTGGGGTACTTTTGGAGGACCTTGTGGAAGAAGTTGAAGACATATTTGAAGTTCAGTTCTACACACCATCCACAAATAGATGGATGGATAGAGGTT
>VDFB02288797.1:215514-315963 GCA_007258455.2 Sequoia sempervirens | reverse complement strand
CCATGAACATAAAATAAAAACCGTAAATTGGGAATTACATTATGACAAAAAGGGTATCCAAAAAAATAAAAACATCTAAAATTTGAGAAACTTGAAATTTAACTATTTTTGGGTGATGCAAGATTGCCCTTACACCACTGGATGCTCCTGCATCAACTTATGCTTCAAAATAGAGGTTCCAACTATATTTATACCTGTACGTTGTCTGAATATAATGAATTCGTAGAAACCGCAGAGAATTTTAACATGTCAAATGATCACCATATTTTATGAGTGCAACTAAATATGGTTATATTCTATACACAAGAGAATAATCCTGCATGCATTCTTTTGTTGCTGCAAATGAACACAAAAGAACAATTACATTTCATCAGCAATATATGGAAGTTTTGAATATAAATTTTGTTCTCATCTGCATAAGTCTAAGTTCATGCTACAGACGTAAGAAGAATTTCAAAAATCAACGAATGCTCATTGGGGATAAAATTAAATACATGAAATAGAAAATTGTTAGTATTATGTCAATGCATATTAATCAAAGATTTGACATAAACAACACATTTTAAGCTTAGATGATTCATTTAAAATAACACTATTCAATCCAGGGTATTGGCTTTGTTATACTTTACAGTGCTAGCAAACCTAATTACACCATCAATATCTAACCCAAAAATTTGTATTGTTAGAAAGAAGATTTTATACCATTCGCAAATTCGTTTTGCTATCAACTACACTAATTAAAAAGAGGTCATTTATCACAAATTCAAAACCAAACTTGTAATTTGGACTCTCATTTTCACAAAAGTCTTAGAATGACAGAAGGGTAGGCTCAAAAGCTGCACATGGAATACCATCATCTAATCGGTGAGTTGAGTAGTGTCTGGTCTTCATATGATAAACTATGACAGAACTGTAACCTGTTGCCAACAATACCACACCACCACTTGCAAATACCTCCCAATAATCATAAATCACATGTGATAAATCCAAGTCCCAATCTTGTGTCCAACATTTTTGTTCTGTATCCAATATCCATAACACAAAATGCCCATCACCCTCACCGTTGCCATATCTGATTGTCTGGTTTTCTTGATGGGTGGAATTAGATGCCAAGGCTAATAGTTTTCCCTCCCATTCAAACAGGTAATATGGATAACTCACTGAAGTAGGAATGAAAACAGAAAAGCATCATTGGTCTTGATTCACATCATAACCTATAATCTTGTAAAACTGACTGTCTTCATCTGTAAACAATCCCTTTGCATATGTAGCTTCATGCCCTTCCTGAGCAGCTATGACTTGTGTTCTAACAAGGAAATAAATGACACCATTAACAAAAGTTGTATGACTGGAAGAACTTTCTCTGGGTCTTGTATAATAACTAGATAAAATGAGAGGTGGGCCCTCATACTATGAATTTGATTGGGAATCAAATATCAGTGTGTATGTTGTTGGGAAAGAAACCCAACTACAATGGGAAAAGATAGAAAACATGCACATCAATGAAGGAGATAAACACAAGGAGACATAAATATAAATATATATTCAATTTCTATTTCATCAAAAATGGATTACATTCAAAAAAAATAGAGCAAAAGCTCTATACATGCTTCATACAAAAAACGGTGCTAGTTCTGGAGCATATTCCTTCTATGTGTTGTTGTTGCGTGCTGGTAACATTTTGGAGCACTAGAGCACTACCAATATTCTCTACTACTGTAGGTTCTCCTGAACTTCTACCTTCTATGATTTTGTGTTATACTGATCATTCCTTTTGTTGCTGCTACAATTTTTTTTTATGTCTATCTCCTCTTCTTCTCTATTAAATCTTTACATTCTATTCTTCTTTTGTCTTTTGTGGCCTTTCCAAAAACTGGTGCCTAATTCAAATTTAACCACCACAATTAATTTGTTGTTGTCCAGCAAGGTGGTCAAATATGGCAAGGGGGGAATAGTCCAAATTTTATTTCATCGGATGGGGCATTTAATACATTTGCTCATTGCAGCTCTAAATTAGATATTCCAACACTCTCCCTTAATTTTGAGTCATTCTGCTCTTCAATATCATTTGAAACTTTTGGTGGAAAACTTCCAAAGAAATTTTTTTGGCGCTCATCACTCTGCAAAAGTTTTGGAGCAACGAGCCACAAGTTCCGGAGCACCGGGGCAAAGTTTCCAGAGGAAGCCTATGTGCATCTATTTTGCATTCTGGAACTATTTTCTGGAGTTCCAGAGCATCTTCCTTTTTCTATGCTATGCTTCTTTGTGCTTCCGAGAACCAAAGTTCTGGAGCATCTATCTTTTTTTGTGCTCTGCATTATAGAACTGTTTTCTGAAGTTCCAGAGCATCTACCTTTTTCTGTGATGCAATTCTTTGTGCTTCCCAGAACCAAAGTTTTGGAGCATCCATGCTTTTTTGTGTTGTGCCTTTCTGATTTTTTTAGAACTAAAGTTCTGAAGCATCCGCGCTTTTCTGATTTTTCCAGAACTATAGTTCTAGAGCATTCTTGCATACCAAGCCTATTTCTTAAGTGTTCAAAGTATTCTTTTGACAATTCCTTTGTGAAAATATCTGTGAGTTGTTGCTCAGATCTGCAATAATGAAATTGAATCTCTCCATGCTCAACCAATTCTCTTATGAAATGATATCAAATTTCGATAAGCTTGCTTCGCCCATGATTGATGGGATTCTTTGTCAATGCAATAAAAGATACATTGTTGCAAAATATGGTTGTACCATGTTCTTGTTGCTCATTCAAATCAACAAGGATTCTTCCAAGCCAAATAGCTTGACATGCTGCTGCATTTGTTGCTATGTATTCCGCTTCGGCTGTGGAGAGTGAAACAATGGGCTGCTTCTTTGATGCCCATGATATTGCTCCTGAACCTATGTGGAACAAGTATCCCAAAGTTCTCTTCCTGTCATCTACATTTCCTGCCCAATCATTGTCTGTGTATCCAACTAGCTAAAACTCATTGGAGGCAGTGTACATAATCCCATAGCCTTTTGTGCCATTGACATACCTTAGAATTATTTTTCCTACTTGCCAATGTGTATCTTTAGGTTGCTCCATGAACCTAGAAATCAGGCTTACTGCATACATCAAATTAGTTCTTGTTGCTATCAAATACATGAGGCTTCCAACCATGCTCTTGTAGAGGGTTGGGTTAACATTATTGATGTTGTCCTCTTTGCTTAATTTCAGACCTGTAGCTATTGGGGTTGGGGTTGGTTTGATTTCCAACATTCTAAATCTCTTCAATATTTTTTTAGCATAATTTGTTTGTGAAATAAAGATTCCATGATCTGTTTGTTAGACCTTTATGCCTAGGAAATATTTTAGGAAACCTAGGTCTGTCATTTCAAACTCATTTTTCATTGCTTCTTTGAAATCAACAATGAAAAGATTACTATTTCCTGTGAAAATTAAATCATCTACATACAAAACAACCATAAGAATCTCACCATTGGCTACCTTGATGTAGAGTGTGGGCTCACTACCGCTTTTGCTAGATCCATTGCTCATAAGGTACAAATCAATTCTATTGTACCATGCTCGTGGTGTTTGTTTCAGCCTATAAAGAGCTTTCTGAAGTTTGTAGACCTTGTCTTCTTTCCCTGGAACTTCATAGCCAGGTGGCTACTCCACATACACCTCTTCTTTCATCACTCCATTCAAGAAGGCTGATTTCACATCCATTTGTAATACTTTCCACTCGTGTTGGGTTGCAATTGCTAGGACTTCCTGCACTATTTCTAGCCTTGCAATTGGTGCGTATGTCTCATCATAGTCTCTTCCAGGCTACAGTTTGTATCCCTTAACAACCAACCTTTCTTTATGCCTTTCAATCTTACCATCATTAGTGCATTTGGTCTTATAGACCCACTTAACTCCAATGACTAATTTCCCTTTGGGTAAATCAACGAGCTCCCATGTTTTGTTTCTCACTATAGTATCCATTTCTTCATCTATGGAGTTACACCATTTCTCCTCTTTCACGGCTTCTTCAAAATGCATTGGATCACTATAAGAAAACATAGCAAAATTTGAGTTTTCATGTAAGTCATCATACCTTTTGATGCCATAAATTTCCCTCATGCTTCTTGTCTTCTGTGGCATCAATGATGCAAGCGTAGGATCAGAATTTCTGGAGCTATTTGACTGTTGGTTTGATGAAGAAGACTGCTACTGCAAACTTTCAAAGCATCTACCATGCTGGAAGATTTCAGAGCAACTTTCCTGCTGAAAGTTTCTGGAGCTACTGCTACTATTTTTTGAACTATTACCTTGTTGTAAAGTTCTGGAGGATCTCCCTTTTGCAACTTCTTCATCCTCAAGAGGTATTGAAACTAAAATACCTGTGTTGCTATTAATTGTTCCATCCCATGACTAATTTTCAATGAATTCAACATCCCTGCTAATCACCACTTTCTTGGTGATGAGATTATACAATCTATAGGCTTTGGATTCTTCACTATAGCCTATGAAAATGTATTTTTCTCCTTTGTCATCAAATTTCTATCTTTTCTCTTTTGGCATGAGTGCATATGCCACACATCCAAATATTCTCAAATTCTCAACACTCCATTTCCATTTCATCCACGCTTCTTGTGGGATTCTATTATGAATGGCCTTTGTGGGGCACCTATTCAAAATGTAGACTGATGTTGCTACATCACCCCAATACTCATTTGGAAAACCTTTTGCTTTCAACATGCTTGCTGCCCTCTCCATGATGGTTCTATTCTTTCTTTTAGCCACTCCATTTTGATGTGGAGTATAACGGGTTGTGAGTTGTCTCTGAATGCCATGAGACTTGCAAAAATTCATAAACTCATGAGAGATATACTCTCCCCCTCTATCCATTATGAGGACTTTGATATAGTGGCTGCTTTGCTTTTCAACCAAGGCCTTAAACTCTTTGAACTTTTCAAATGCATCTGATTTGTTCTTCAAAAGATACACCCAAATTTTTCTACTATAGTCACCTATGAGTGTCATAAAATAAACATTTCCACCTAGGGTTGGGGTCTTCATGGGACCACACAAATCTGAATGCACCAAATCTAATGGTGCTCTAGCTCTCCTAGAATGCCCTAATTGAAAAGACAGCCTATGTTGTTTACCTAGGATGCATGCTTCACACTTTCCATTAGGCTCTACAACTGCTGGTAGGCCCCTAACCATATCTTTTTTAGCTAAAATATTTCAACTAGAATAACTTAGATTCCCATACCTCAAATGCCAAAGCTTGGATGGGTCTTGGATGACTGTTTTGAAGGCTAACTGCTACAAGCCTGTTGACTGTGCTGTGATTTGCATTTTGAGGGGAAACATTCAGTTATTTGTCATTTGAACCACTGCCATAACTTTCTTGCTTCCATCTCTGTCATAGATGATGCATTTTCCTTTCTCCATTAGCACTATATATCCATTTTGGATCATTTTTCCAATGCTCAAGAGGTTTTGTTTCATTCTTGGGGCATAAAAGACATCATGAAGCTGTCTTTCTTCACCATGCTTGGTTTGTAGGCAAACTATGCCCTTACCCATAACTAGAACTTTCTCATTGTTGCCCATTTTGATTTTATACTTAATGTTGTGGTCAATGGAGGCAAATAAATTTCTATTACCACTCATTTGGTTGCTACAACCATTGTCCAAGTACCAAACTTCAGTGTTGTTTTGTTCTAGAAGATTGCATGCAATGAACACTTGAGACTATTTTTCATTTTCAGCCTTGTTCTCATTTTCCACGTTTGCATTTTGACTCCCTTGGTCATGTTGTTTCTTCCTACATTCACTTGCATAGTGACCATACTTGTGACAGTAGTAACACTACACATTGCTCTTATCAAATCTTTGATTCGAGCTACTATTTTTCTTTGTATTATGGAAGTCTTATTGGGAGGTGTTGACCTCCTCCTCATTGTTTGAGCCTCCTCTTCTGGAGTTGCTTCTGCCTCTACCTATTTGACCTCTTCCTCTACCATTTCTTCCTCTTCCTTGCTTCTCACATTTGCTTGTGTTTTGAAGGATTTTTCCTAGGAAGAATTTGCAATCCTATTCAGGTGCTACTCATGGGTTTGAAGTGAACCCATTAACTCATCAACTGATAGTGTTGAGAGGTCATTGGCCTCTTCTATAGCAATAACCACCAGGTAAAATTTTGTAGGTAAAATTTTGAGAATCTTCTCCACAATTTTCTACTCTTCCATGGTTTCTCCATTTATCCTCAACCAGTTAATCAAGGTGGAATCCCTTGTATGAAAGTCTAAAATGGACTCACTGTCCTTCATTTGCATGGTCTCAAATTCTCTCCTTTGCAGCTGGAGTTTCACTAACCTGACTTTTTCAGATCCTTTGTAGGTGGTTTGAAATATTTCCCATGCTTCTTTTGCATAAATAGTTGCTGCTATTTGAGGGAAGATAGCCTCTGTCAAGGCTACCTCAATAAAATTGAGGGATTTTGCATCATTCTTCCTAGTCTCCTTCAACTGGTTCTTTTGAGCATTGCTCAATGCTGCAAATGCATTTGGGTCAGTCACATATGTGAACCCATTTGCTACTAATTCCCATAAATCATTTGCTACTAGAATGGTTTTCATTTTATTTTCCCAGACATTATAATTTTTTCCATCAAATATAGGTTGCTACTACCAACTCCTATTGTCTCCTCCAACCATTTTGCTAAATGGGGGAAACTACAAATACCTAGATAAAATCTAGAGCTTTTCTTCACTACCTAGAAAACTAGGGCTTTCCCAAATACCCAAAAACTAAAGTTTTTTTACTACACGCCTAGGAACAAAGCTAGGGCTTTAACAAACTAAATACCCAGATAAATTAGGGCTCTGATACCACTCTGTTGGGAAAAGAAACCCAACTACAATGGGAAAAGATTGAAAAAATGCACAAGAATGAAGGAGATAAACACAAGGAGATAAAAATATAAATATATATTCTATTTCTATTTCATCAAAAAGGGATTACATTCAAAAAATTAAAGTTAAAGCTCTGTACATGATTCATACAAAAAATTGTGCTAGTTCTGGAGCATATTCCTTTTGTGTGCTGCTACTGCGTGTTGGTAACATTCCAGAGCATTGGAGCACTACCAATATTCTTTGCTGTTGCAGGTTCTCTTGAACTTATACCTTCTGTAGTTGTGTGTTCTACTGATCATTCCTTTTGTTGCTGCTGCAAAAACTTTTTTATCTCTCTTCTTCTCTATTAAATCTTTACATTCTATTCTTCTTTTTTCATTTGTTTCCTTTCCAAAAACTAGCACCCAATTCAAATTCAACCACCATAATTAATTTGTTGTTGTCCAGCAAGGTGGTTAGACATGAGAAGGGGGAACAGTCCAAATTTGATTTCATCGAATGGGGCATTTAATGCATTTGCCTGGTGCAACTCTAAATTAGATATTCCAACATATGTGTCGTCCTCATCCTCATAGAAGCCTCCAATCACCAATTTTCTTGTATTTTTGAGAGAACAAAAGCCAATTAAAACTAGGAAGATCATGCTCTTATTATCTAGGGTAGGGGGCATGGGTAAAATTTTCAAAAACTTAGTTACTGGGTTGTACACAAAAAACTCTCGGATCTTCACAAGAATCACCAATGTATAAAAAATCACAAGTGTACAGAAACAAATCAACCCAATTGATGAAGATAGTGGACGTGCACAACGACTAAAATGAAAACCATCTATGGTCTCCACAGAAAGAGATATGCTCTTGAGAGAAAGAGAAACGCTGGAAATATTACCCATTTGGGGATCATGGGAGTGAACTTGAAATCTATGCGCAAATCACAGCACAAAAATTGATTCCTATTTACAATACTTGTAATGGGTTAGAACAAACTTTGGGTCAAATATTAGTGTGTTCCATCTATTTACCATTGTGGACATTTTAAACAAACTTCTTGTTGGAACCCTCAAAAGTATTTCAGTTATCAACTCATCACAACATTCCACCTACTCTGCACTGCTTCCTACCGCTAGTCTCAGAATGCCAGCCATTTTCACCTCTCTCAAACAAAGCTTTTATTTTCCTTTATCCTCAGAGACTCTCCAATGATAGTCAGTTTAAGAGTAAAGTAGTTTTTCTGGTTAATATAGAATTTAAAATGGTAGCTGTGATTGAGGTTTAGTTTTAAGGCGATTTTAATAAATTGGGGGTTTTTGGGGTGGTAGGGGAAGAAGTGGTTTTGGGGTGGTGGACGAAGAAGTTAAGTTAGGGAAGACTTTTTAAATGGATATATGTTTATTTATCATGTTAGAATCAATGAAAATAAGGTAGATATGTGTGAACTTTAGTTGGTTTTGTACAACAGTCATCCGTTTTGTTTCAATTTAAAAAATTATTTAAACAACTGTATATTTTTACTCCCAATAGATCTAATTACTTGTCATGAAGATATGCATTTAGGTAATGAGCTATATCTATGGATTTTTATGAATTATGGATTCTTATGAATTCATACTTTATAAGGATTTTCAAGGTTTCTAAATTTTTTAGTTTTTTATTTGGTAAATTTTTTAAGGCTATCCCAATAAATGTGTATTTACTCTTTATGTTATAATGAGTTGTAAATGTAGATATCTAGTTCTAATAGAGTTTATCCATTAAGTTTTATAATTTTAATTTATGAAACATTTTTTAGATTTTAAAATAAAAAATATATTCTTGGAAATTTTCTCAAACAAACACTAGGATAATATAAGATTTAAAAGGGTGGAGATGTGGTTTAGGTTTGTTTTGAGGGCATCATTGTGGGAAGAGGGATGGAGTTAAGTTGAAAAAGGTTTCCTAAATACATAAATATTTCTACATCATGTTAGAATAGGTAAAATAAGGTAGATATGTATATAGAATTTAAAATGGTAGAGATATGGTTTAGGTTTATTTTGAGGGCATCAATGAAGGGAAGAGGGGGAGTTAAGTTAGTCATTCTTGTACAATTGTTGTCATTTACTTCTTTGCACTTGTTTTATTTCAATAAAATAATAATAATAGATTATACTTATATCCATGGATTTTTCTTACTCCTAGTAGATCTATTTTTACTCGTGATTCTAAAAAAATATGGTTTCACTACAAAAAAAAGAAAGATTACAGTTGTATCCATGGATTTTTCTTACTCCCAATAGATCTATTTTTACTTGTGATTCTAAAAAAAATTAAAAATTCTTAGTTCCAATAGATTTATTTTTATTTTTCATGTCAATTTTTTGAAAAAGATAGATCTAGATGTAAATGAGTTGTATATAAGAATTCTTTTGAATTTAATTTTTTTAAAAATTTTCAAGGTTTCTAGAATTTCAATATTTTTTATTTGTTGTATTCTACTATCTACATTAAAAGAAAAATTAGAATAAGATAACATAAGATAATAATAATATAATAACTAGCATATATATTTTAAATATAGGAGATATATTTATATAATTTAATATAAATGATATATCATATTTATTTAAGTTATGTAAATGTTATTTTATTCTTAATATTATTAAATTATTATTATTATATTATTCTTAATATATTTATATTGGGTATATTATTATAATATTAATATTAGAAATATTATATTAATATTGTTATTTTAATATTTTAATATTATTATATTATTATGATTATTTATATATGATATATCTCTCATATTTTATTTTGATTATGTTTGAGATATATTAATATATTATTTAATCATTAATATTAGCAAATTATTATTATTATATTATTTTTAATAAATTTATATTATGTCTACTATTTATAGTATTTGTATTATTATTTTAATATTATGATACTATAATATTATTTTTATTATTTTTATATATAATTTAATGTTTTTATATTAAATTATTCTTATTATTATTGATTTTATAATTTTTAGGAAATATTTGTCATCTCAAAATGAAACATCCAAGATCAGTAGTGCCTTTGGTAATTTTAATTTCATCATATTGCCACAAAGACACATAATACTATGCCACATAGGGGAATCACACATAGTTCATTTCACACATTGACCCTTAGAGAAAAGTTAATGCTATTTAAACTAGTTAAAAACAACACCATTAAACAGATTCAATCAAGGAGAACCATTAAACATGAAAGATGGAACAAAAAACATGAACACACAAATTTACGTGGAGAAAATCATTTCAAGTAAAAAACCCCACACTCCAAAAGCCCAAATCACCATTGTATTATTCAACAACAAAATATAGTTACAAATATAATTTAGGCTCTAAGCCTTCATAGGAGATTTACATCTTGTTATATCTGGAGAGAATCCAACAACATAACCCTACCTTGATCTCATCTCCTCACCACATTATAGAACATTCAAAGTTTTATAACATTCATTCTCAACCAACAAGAAATTGTTTGGTTCAACTTCCACAAAAAAAATAGTTATAATAGTCAACAACCAAACACTACTCTCCAACCTGGAAATTCGACTTCTCCTTCATATACTACTTGTCGTGGTCAGGGTCCACAAAGACATGCGTACATCGCTTGTGTAATTCCACATAATCTAGATGGGAATCTATAATATTCACAAGTCTCCCAGAAAAAGACTTAAATATTCAATTGCCAACATGACATCACATCATCACCACTGACCAATCCCGCACACCATATAGGAGTTTTTCGGGACCCACCACAAGGGGTGTGAGGTTAGTGGGCACTATTAGACCAATATTATAGCAATTTTTGATCACATCATTTTGGTCCCCACATCCATTGGCTTATTATCAAGTCAACCTCATCACCATATTGATGGGACACCATATCATCTCCCACATATATAATGAAGTCACACCAATGTAGTCCATATCATTCCATGTGGTCCCTATTTCTGAGTCAGCATGGCTTGCAACAATTATCACTTCCACCCTAATAGCTCAAGCCTCACCATATTTGTCAGTCCATCGAGGAGACCGCACTTTGTGTCCTATTGATTGCTACAAGTCTTGTCAATACCGCTCTAATTGCTATGTCACTAAAAATACAAAATTCAAAACCTCATGTCGAAGGTAGTAAATTTCCCAAAACCCATGACACGCCAAAAACAAAGGGATCACTATGTCACTCAAAAACCAAACTTCATAACCTCTGTTAGAAGTTATGAATTTCTCAAAACCCATGACATGTCAATAACAAAGAGAACCTCAATGTTGCTAAGTCAAGAGGTTATGAAACTTTAGAACCCTGTGACTTAAGTTAGGAAAAATTGAAACCCAACGAAATTTAAGTAACAAACCATTTCCTACCAACATGATTTCAATCAGACTAGTAAATTTTTCTTGGTGATATTCAAATGTCTGTTCAACAATGTAGAGGCCCAAACACTAGTACATTTGAGGAAATATTTATCAACATTCTCCCACTTGCCGAAGAATGCTTTTTCCTACAAATAAATGCATAAATCCTCTGTATCACTTATGAAACCTCCAACAACATTTATAATTTCCACCATCTCAAGCTATAGTTCTAACCATTCTCCAAAGAAAAGAAACAAGCCATGGCATAAATTCATAGTCTAATATGAGACACCAACATCATAACTAGCTAACATAATGGATTCAACACACTATCACCACTCTAGTGGACTCACATTCTATACAACAGTAATCTCAACTTCAAAGCTCCAAACTAGAACACACCCGTGAATCCATCCTCCAGAAAACAAGATAGAACACTAGCTAGAAAAACAACTAGAAAAATAACTTCTCACATCCAACTGATTAACCCACATGACTGAAAATAACACCCAAAACAAGTGCTAATCCATCCAATCAAACATACCTCCAAGGAATCAACATCAGAAAACTCATGCCAGCAACACATCCAACCCATCAACTACAAAACAAGCTCCATGTGCCAACCAGTCGAAGAAGAAAAAACACATCCAGGAACTCCCACTACATGGGTAATAAATCTAAAAAAGATCAAAGCATACCAAGTCTACCAATAGTATAACATAAGAGTGTAAACATGTAGTTTCAAGGAACCATCTACAATGATATGCAAAACTTGTAAATTGATAACTTATAAGAACAATTATCATTACCAGTCTCCATTTCTCTCCCAATTTCTCCACACCCAACAAAAGAAAGAGATTAAGAACCTCCAGGTCATCACCCTAAGAACATGAGTGAAAACACATGACCACAAGCTAGTGACCACTATAACTTTGACCAAATCTCAAACCAATGTAATGTGAAATCAAACATCCAAGAAGATAACCAAGACCAAAGAGAGCAACAATGCACATCATACACTTGTAGAAAATCCTTCTACACACTCCTCTAAATACCAACTGTGTCAAGTAAGATCTCCTTCAAAACAACCCAAAGAGAAAAACATAACAACACCCAACCATTCAATTTCCAAGATCAAACACAACATATATAACACGTAATCAAGATAGATGCAAGCTTCTCTAAGAAGATCAAACTCTTTCATTTCCATATTTGGAAATATTCCAATAAAACCATCTCCTAATATTCCTCACCAATAAATGATATCTTAAACCAAAAACACACAAAAGCACAAGGAGATAAACATGTTGAACAACCTTCAAATGAATCCTTTAGAGCTAACTACAGAACTCAAGATCCGTATCTACAAAAGATACAACATATAAAAACATGCTAAACCAATCCTAAAATGAGTATCCAAGTCCAATCATCATGAATCAACTCGTTCCATTAGAATCAAAACATGAACATAACACATCTGGAAGCAATAAAGGGAAATACCTTTCAAATGGTAAACTATCGAGTAGAGTAAGAGTGGGGAATGAGAATGCTCCTCCAGGGTAACCAATTCATGATGACTTCTCCAAGAGAAATATCCTCATTGGTCTTTGTTGAACTCATGTCCAACCAAGGTTTAGGCTCCTCAAAATTTCTATTGAAATATCACCAAGAGTAACCATATCAGTATACTTTCCTCATCTTAAGAGAATTGTAGCCTCACCTTATTCTTCATGTATCTATGAGCACCTACAAACAAGAAATCCATGCTAAACTCCAAATTGCATCATTGTACTATCATGAAGTTCTCAAGCATATATTAATGTACCCAAAAAATGGAGAATTACTAGACCATCGTCAAAGCTCCAAACATCTAAACTAGGAACTTATCATGACATCATGATCTTACCATCCCCCTTAGGAGATCCCATGCTCCAAGTGAACATAACATGGTCTCAAGAAGAAAAAATTATTCCTTGGAAACTCTAATTTCACAACCAAGAGTATACCATGACAAAAAACAAACAAACTCTAAACCAACATCACCTATCAACCATCAATAACATCTCAAAAAAAGACTCCAAGAGTCTTCCATGGATCTGAGATGCTACACATCTTCCATATCATGAAGATGAAGCATCTCCAAATAACATCCATGCAAATGCAAAAGAGCCCTTATGTAGCAACAAGATATAAGACCCCCTCCTAGTAACATTTGTATCACTAAAGAAGATCATTCACCACATAGTGATGAATATGTGCAATCACTGCTAAAGCTCCCATTGAACCAAGATATTGAGCTTTCCAAGCACACAACCAAAAATATGCTATACTAAAAATCATTTAGGTCTACTCATTTACATATCCATCTAGCAACTATACCAAGCACCACCAAGATCTCCAAAACCAAGTAGAAATAACCATCATTGTCACAAACTAGTGTACCCAAGCTATCCATGACATCATGATAAAATTTCTATAGGTCCCCAACATTGACTATCCAAGTAATCTCTTATCATCTAACCTCTCATATCAAAGCAACCACACTAATGCAAAAATGACCAAAGACAAGGCCAGTTGAAAAAATTGCGTCAACATTGAATCAACATTGTGGATATAGATAGTCCACTTCCAAGTTATCCCACTGCAACTGAATGGGTGATCAATCCATACAACTGCATAACTCATAGATCTAGAACAATGAAACATGCAAACCCATCATTGAATTGGAAACTACAAAATTGAGATTACAAAGAGAATTTACCTTGTAGACAACATGACTCAAGCACCATATCCTTTTCAAATCTAATTCTCCAATCACGTCCACAATGAGCACCAAAGTCTAGGAATCCAGCAAGCACCACCACAAGAAATGATGAGTAACCAATCACCTACCAAACTCCCATGCAGAGAAAGAATCACACCTTCTCACACCATGCACAAAGAATGCATGCAAAACTACAACTATCTCATCTAGTAATGCCCCAAAAGCTAGGGTTTGGAAAATAGTTTAATAGTAGCTCCACAAAATCACAAGTTTTCTTGACAGTATAAAACCTACAAAACCACTATAATGTTTGAAAAAACCCATGCACACCCATATCCATTTCACATTTGGATGGCTCAAAATTCTGAAGCTTAAACACCATAACAGTTAAACTAAAATAAAGGATTATCATGAATATGCATAACCATATATTCTTTAAACAAAAATCTATAAAACCCTCAAATCCAAAGAACATGAATATGAGTGATGCAAGTACAAAACATCCTTGAAAGGAAATAATAGTTTAGGAACTCTAGGCCCATAACAAGCCAACTCCAAAATGACCTACATGTAAATGTATCTAAGGGAGACAAACTATTGTAGGAGCTTTCAGATCATCCAATGATCAACTCCATAGCCTTCATGTAATAGGGGTACCTTAAAACTATTCCTCCCAATACTAGGAAAAACCACCCAGCATAAGAACATTTCTCCATTATTGAGAAACAACCCAAGGTTCTACATATCATAAAGGAGCCCCTCACATAGACACCCAATATGAAATCTTTGTTGCAACACAACCATGGAGTAAATAATATTCCACCCCATGCATTGGGGTTATACCATTTCCAAATCACGAGCTTCAAGTCACATCATTTCAATATGACCAACTCAAGTTTTTATACTACGTGTTGTCTCTTGGAACTTGAAAATAAAAGAGAGAATTTCTACTCATCAAAGGACCAAAAAAATATTCAATTCCTTTAGATTTTCTCAAGCTTTCCACACTAAGAAATCTTCACAAAATGAATACCTACAACCAAAAACACCATGAATCCATTCATGAATCATCATGCAAGCACATGCAAGCCACATGTGAGTCCATGCAAGTACATGCAACTCACAAAATTTCACATGGAAGAAAAGAGAAAATTCCAGAAGATGGCTCTAATAACACTTGTTAGGAAATATTGGTCATCTCAAAAAGAAACATCCAAGATTAGTAGTGCCTTCGGTAATTTTAATTTCAATAGATTTCCACAAAGTAGAATCAGACATAGTTCATTTCACACATTGACCCTTAGAGAAAATTTAATGCTATTTAAACTAGTTCCAAACAACACCATTAAATAAATTCAATCTAGTATAACCATTAAACATGAAATATGGAACATAAAACATGAACACATAGAATTGTGTGGGGAAAACCCTTTCGGTTAAAAAACCCCACACTCCAAAATCCGAGATTTCCATTGTATTATTCAACAACATAATATAGTTACAAATACAATTCAATATTTAAGCCTTCACAGGAGATTTACATCTTGTTCCATCCAAAGAGAATCTAATAGCATAACCCTACTTCAATCTCACCTCCTTGACATATTGCAGAGCATTCAACGTTTTATAACATTCGTTCTCAACCAACAGGAAATGGTTTGGTTCAACTTCCATAAAAAAATGGTTACAATAGTCAACAGCTAATCACTTCTCTCCAACCTGGTAGTTTGACTTCTCCTTCATATATTGCTTGTCATGGTCAAGGACCACCAAGACACATGTACACTGATTGTGTAATTCTAGAGTATCTAGATGGGAATCTACAATATTCACAACAAGTCTCGTAAAAAAGACTTAAATATTCAACTGCCAACATGATGTCACATCATCACCACTAACCAATCTTGCACACGCTACAAGAGTCTTTTGAGACCCACCACAAGGGGCGTGGGGTTAGCAAGAACTGTTGGATCAATCTGATCGCAACCATTCAACACATCGCTATGGTCCCTAAATCCATTGTCTTATTACTGAGTCAACCTCATTGCTAGATTGATGAGACACCATATCGCCTCCCATCGATGTAATGAAGTCACACTGATGTATTCATATCATTCCATGTGGTCCCTACTACCATGTCAACGTGGCTTGCACCAATTATCGTTTCCACCCTGACAGCTAAAATCCCACCATAGTCATCAGTCCATTGAGGAGACAACAATCCATGTTGCATCAACCACTACAAGTCTCACCGATATTGCTCCAATCACTATGTCATTGAAAATCCAAACTTCAAAAACTCATGTCTCAGATAGTGAAGTTCCCAAAACCTGTGACATGTTGACAACAAAGGGATTGCTATGTCTCTCAAAAACCAAACATTAGAACCTTTATTAAAAGTTATGAATTTCTCAAAACCCATGACATGTTGATAAAAAAGAGAACCTCAATGTCGCTAAGTTGGCAAGTTATGAAACTTTAGAACTGCACGACTTAAGTTAGGAAAACTTGAAACCCAATGACATAACTAACAAACCATTTCCTACCAATAGGATTTCGATTAGACTAGAAAATTTGTTCTAGTGATATTGAACTGTTTGTTCAACAATGTAGAGGTCCAAACACCAATATGTTTGAGGCACCATTTCTCAACAATAATTTTAGTATTATAATTACTAAAATATTATTACTCTATTATTTATATTATTAATTTAAGAGGATAAAGATTAACAAATCTAATGGTTGTTTATAACCTTCATGTAAGTCAAATAAATAAAATACAAGATGATACATGTCTAAGGGAGTTCAATTTGTAGTAGTTTTCTTGGTACAAAGATATTGTGTACTATTTAAATAATATGTCTTGTCCAAAATATATGAATGGAAATCATAAAATAACTCTTAAGTTGCAATCTATTAAGTATGTCATATTCACAAGGATCTATATTGGAGAACCAAATATAGTGTGTTACTTAGATGTGTTAATGAAGAAAAACTTGCTAAGATTCTTGAATAGATGCACAGTGGAGTTTGTGGAGGACATTATATGGTTAAAATAACTGCACATGTAATATTTTAAGGTTGGTGGCCCACTTTGTTTGTCAATACATATAAAATGGTAAGAAAATATGATACATGTCCAAAAAATTCAGGTAAACTAAAATATTTTAGAGCCTTGTCATTAAGAACATTGATTGTGGAAACCCCTTTTCAACAATGGGGTATAGACTTTATCTAGAAAATTTCTCAAAAGTCCAATTGTGATCACAACTAGATTTTGGTTGCCATTGACTACTTTACCAAATGGTTAGAATTCATTCTTACTAGGAAAGCTACTAGAATAATTGTGATGGATTTTGTCATGGAAAATATTGTAATTGGATTTGGGACTCCTATCAAATTCGTTGTAGATAATGTTGTGTTTTAGTTTTGATGAGTTTATAAAAAAAAATTATGATTACGGAATAGCTATATCTTATTCATCTCCATATCAACCATAAGGGAATGGATAATGCAAATCTAGTAAGAAAAAATTGATGAATATTATAAAAAGAGTAATTTGGAAAAAAAAAAAATCATGGGATTTGAAATTAAAATTAACACTATGGGTTGACAGAACAAAAATAAAGAAGGTCATAGGGAACTCCTTATGAGTTGGTATATGGACTAGATGCAAGGATGCCAATAAACAATCTATTACCCATTTATGAGTTCATTCAGGAGTATATGAAGATATATCTTGTTATGACATTCAAAATCAATTAAATTACAAAATTGGATGAATCTAGGAGAGATACATATAAAATAAATATCAAGTATCTACATGTTAAATACATGTTTAATAAAAGGGAATCAAACTTAAATTTAGTTCATGATAGGTGACATGATTTTAATGTGGAATGCTAGAATTCAAGAAAAAGTAAAACATGGAAATTTTGAAGCTATATGGATAGGTCCATATCTCATATTCAACAATCATGGTGAAAATTCCTATTTTCTATAAAATTTGGGTGCTCAAATTCTAGAATTACCAATACATGGACAGTTACTAAAACCTTACTTTTCATAAGATAGGGTATATCCATACACATTATATTTTAATGTAAAATATGTACAATTGTTTGGGATTTTGGTTCATTTTTTTATTTGGTCTACCAAAGATTCATGGATCCTCACATTATTTTTCTAAACAATCATCCCCAACTAGAACCACAAGTATTACTTGTTAAATTTTTTTCTTTTGGCCCTTACTTTCCTTCAAAATCTACTAAATGGTTGTATTTACTAGAGTTTTGTGTAGTAAAATAGGGATTTGAAAGAGCCCTAAACCCTCATCAAAACCCTTTTACACCTTTCTTATGTTTTCTCGTTAACTATTGGCTCTAGTATCCTATTCCTTTAAGTTATAATCCAATGCCTTCATATTGTTAGTTTACTAGTCCCCTTCACTTAAACACCAATTAAGCCTGTTATCTTTGTGCAACTTGAAATATTTCTTGAACCCTTGTGCTTTGTCGGGTCCCACTCTATGCATGCCATTATTTCATGAATTATATATTTAGTTCATGAGTGCTTTTTATTCTATTATTTTCTCCCCATGAACTTGAGAAATGAACATCTAGTTTCTTTTGTTGATGATATGTATGGGTTCTCTACCAATAAAATCATATATCTTGATCTTTATAGTTCCTTTAGGTTGGTAACCAAATCTTAAGGTTCTTGATATATTAAAGTGTCTCACGATGTCTTTTAAACCATGTATTTATTGACCCCTTAAATTCCTAGTGTGATGTGAGAATACCAGTATGGGCTGAATTATGCTTGATCTATGAAGAATCAAAGTATAATAGAGCCACCAATACTCAAATATCAACAAGATCAATAAAAAAGGATTGAAATTAAATATTTCATCAAAACCTAACACACTAAATCATGAAAGCTTCCAAAATATCTATTCTAATCCATCTAAAACTTATGTTGTTGTGGAATTGGTGTCGTGTTGATGTGGAATGATGAACCTTTCCCAATCCCATGATTAGTGGTCTTGTTTTAGTCAATTCTATGGAAGAGAATTGATGAAACCGTGGTGTTTGGTGTATGAAAACCTAATTTATGATAAAATGAACATAATGCAAGCTAAGTTACCATGATTTTATGCTATAAATGATCTAATTATGCAACTGCTAAGCTAATCTAAGCTAAAATTATGCTAAAAGATGAAAATCCTAATTTATTTAAAAACTAAGATGGATGCATGGAATCCACTAATGGATGTCTTAAGCTATTATGCATCTAAAAATTAACTTAAAAAAGCTACAAGTGGGTAAAATATGAGTGTGGATGTGAGCAAATTGAACAACATAATTTTTCAATAAAAGATGGATCCATTTGTCTCCAAATAGTGATCTATTTGTAGGAGAGCAAATGAGGAATGAATGGTTGAGATCAAAAATATTAATCAACGTTTCAAGATGAAGGGGATGAGAGGCATGGATCATGGATTCTCATCAAGGGATTAGTATGCATGATGAAAGTTAATCAAGGGCTCACACAGGTCAAAGGTAACGTGCTTAAGAGGTGGAAGGTTTATCTTGTCCAAAAAGCCAAGTGAGTTGATTAGAGGAGAGGGAATATTCCTTTGGGTGAGGAAAAAAGGTATTTTACAAATTAAAACAAAGTTTTAATTGTGAAGAAAAGGATAAAGAATATTCCATGGGAATATTCCCTTTGATTAGATTAAAATTAGTTTAATTGCTAATTAAACAAGGTTTACTTTATGTAATTAGGGGATTAGAGGATTTAGAAGATATTTATTAAATTAGATAATTTAATAAATAGGGGGAGGGTGAAATGATATTTAATTAAATAACTTAGGGTTATTTAATTAAATAAGATGACTTAAGAGATTAAATTAAATATTTTGATTTATTTAATTTAATGAGATGAAGTGTTAGTGTGAAAAGAGATGAATTAACCCAATTTAATTAATTAGGCCAAATAGATGAAAATGATGCAATTAATTAATTATCTAGGCTAATTAAATCAATTAAGCAAAAAGAGGATGGATTAAAGAGGAAATGATGTTTAGATGACATTGATTAAGACACTTTTTAGTGTTTACATTTTTCCCCTCTTTGAAGTGAGGTACTTGCTACTTCGATTCAAAGAACAATGCTTTTTAGATAAAAAATGTTGCTTAAATAAAAAAAAAGTTTTCTAATTTTTTATATGCCCCAATGGAAGGATAAAACTGACTCCTTGCCCCCTTGAGAAATCAAGAGGAAATTTTGAATTTTGGGTTGACTTCTCGACGAAGGTCAAAAGCTACCCCATGGGTTTAGAAAGGTTTCAGGATGCAAGAATAACTCCAAAAATGTAAAAAATGATATAAAATTAGGTCCAGATTGGTAGAATTAGTGAAAATGATAATAAACCCCATTATTAATGTTAAATTAGGTAAAAAATCCCTAATTTTCTAGCTTAAATAGGCCAACAGGGGTCATTTTCAATTCATTTTTTTATATTTACTCTTAAGAAATTATTGCAATTTGAGCTCTAACCCTTTGACGAAATGGCATGTCATGAGCTTCCTCGACACATCTCTAATCGACTTCATGAGTTGCAACGACTTCTAGGCGTAGGACCATTGGTATGTGATTCAAAAATTGATTTGAAATTTGAAATTTTGATGCATTTATTAGGTGTTAGAATTTGAATTCTAGCAACGTCACTATATAGTGATGCCCAATCTTAAATTGGTGATGCCCAAATGATATATACGAATGCACATGTATATGGCAACACTTCTTTTGATTTGAAATTAGGGTTTCAAATTTTAAATGGCAATGTAGGATTATTTGGTGATGCACTTGCTGATTTAAAAGTTAGGGTTAGGTCAGTCTAGAAGACAAATCGTGAAACTAGCTTGTCTCGCGATGCACTTTCCAATTTGAAATTTGAAATGCATCAAGAGTCACTATTTGAATTTTGAATATAGTGACACTATTGTAAATAGTGACACTATTGTGATTTTCAAGCTGAAAATTCCAAATAACATCAATTTTTTTATGATTCCTTGACGTCATGCACTTTGTGAGTGCAGGAGGTCTTCCCACCATTGATGTCGAGGGAGCATAGGCCCACAGTTCTTCAGAGATTGGGTGATCTTTTAGAGTTACACCAGGAGCACCTGTGAGAGATTGGATTGTGGTATATCATATACACACTCGTTGTTAGGACCCATTTGGCTACGATCATAGCTCTGTGTGAGAGATGGAACAACAAGACCTCATCCTTCCATCTTCTGATGGGGGAGGTGACAATGACCTTGAAAGACATGTGGTCGATATTGTGTCTTCCTATCCATAGAGACCGTGTGATTTACAACCTCGATGTCAAATTTGATGCCTATCTAGAGGTGATGGAGATGGAATAGATAACATTGGTCACATTGTAGATATATTTAGAGACATACAAAGGTCACTTGTTGACCTTCAGATTGATCATTGTAGCCATCATTTTAGGTTTGTTGGTTCCAGATAGACGGGATAAATTTTTTAATCTAGGATGGGGTTTGGCGTGGTAGTAGATGTTGTATAGGAGGACACTTTTTTCATGGGGGGCCATGATCTTGGCCTCCCTATATCATGATTTGCATGAATTTGTTTACTACAATGGGAGAGCCCTCGGTGTAGGTGTTACTCTTAACATCTAGGCATGGGAGCACATTGTCATGCTTTAGCCAATTGTACAGATGGCAGATGTGGAGCTGGATGATCCCATCATATGGGGATATCAAGGTGCCACCACACTCAGGCACGCTGGACAAATTGGTCTCCCATACTGGAGCTGGGTGATTGATGATATATGATTGTGTTCCATTGGTGCCCATGGCTTCATATGTCTCCATGGTTCAACAATATTCAAGAACTTTATTTCACTAGATAGACCCATTATATGTAGGGTCAAGAGCACACCATGGTTAAGTGATACCTTCCTAATAGGGTAGACAGATAATTTGGAAATGTACAAGATAGGCATGACGATGCCTATAGAGCCATTTTAACCAGATCAACTAGAGAGATTCCCACATGGTTTTCTAGCCATGGGCATACAATCAGGGTCAACCCATAGCACAGACCACTCTAACATACGATGCATGGTTCGTCCCTCCAAGGTGAATCATAGATCCAATAGGTGCTCCTCCTTGAGGGAGACCATGAGGTAGAGGTGTCAGGAGCAGGGGACATGGAAGCCAGGATGGCCATGATGGACAAGTTTTGGGGGTTCCCCTAGTTATACAATAGCATCCTCCTTAGCAGCCTTCAGTAGTTCAACAGTAGCCAGGACCACTACCAAATGCATGAGACACACAAATAAAACTACTAAAATAGTACATGTAGGCTTTGATGGGTGAGTTGGACCAAGCTCACTAGCAAATTTTGGCTCTTATTGCTAAGTGAGACCATGCTAGGCAGTAGGTGAGCACGGTGACAACTGAGAGAGATGTGGCATTACAAAGAGTATAGGCTATCACTGAAGAGAGATATCAGGAGGTGGAAAGGCAACAACAAATAGAGGTTATGGTAGCAACCACACATGGTTGTATAGAGAGGCTATCATAGAGGCTACGTACTATAGTAAAAACTATCACATGGATGTTCTAGAGGCTCTTCATCAACATGATTTTTCTCAGCATAGTGATGAACATCCTTGTGTAGAGGATCAACCTGAGAGGCAGGTTGGAGAGGGTACAAACCACCAGGTCTAGTTTTCTAATGTACAAAAACTTTTTGATTTTTCCCCATTCTTTATACTGATATGCACTCATGGGATCCTTTTTGATATCCTTGTGGATATTGTACTTATCATCGATGTACATACACTGATCCAGATTTTGTACCATGACACATTTTTTGATATATATATGATACATATACGGATGATTCATGGATGTGTTGACTTATTTCATGTATGGATGATTATATATGATCCTATATGGATGAATTTTACTTTTATGCCTATGTGATATGCATTGATTATGATATGGATGGATGCAATAGTATATTATTTTTCATTATATTTTCATGATATGATATGGATGGATTATTATGATATACAAATGTTATGGATGCTCATGATATGGACGCATTTATTTTTGTATAATTTCTATGTATGTTTTGATGATGTTGTATGCATATGGATGGATGAACGCAAATGCTTATGATATGCAATGATTTAAGATACTTAAAATAAAAAGCCTATATTATTCCTTACAACTAAAATGGTTATGCAAAATGTATGATGTGATATGTAATGATTATGTTGGTGGATGATTACATGCTAATGGTAATGATGATGATTATGAGATGCATGTATGCTGATGGTTTCCGGATGCATGGTGGATGCATTTGATGATGTTTATGTTGAATTTAATGATACCAGGTTAGAAGATAGAAGAATAAAGAATGAATAAGTGCTGCAGATGATGATTGCTTCAAAAGATCCAAATATTCTTTGATCCATCGAGACTTTATTAGAGATGGTGATGAGACAATGCAAAATACAATATGAAATACAGGATGGGATGCTCACACTTTGTGATTAGGATTTTCTGTCATTCCTTATTGTTTGATATAACACATAGACATGATGCATCAAGGTATTGATAACCAAGACGAGGTTGTATCTAGGGTAATGGAATCCGAGTCAACAAATAGATAGGATAGTTCTTGTTCACACCTTGACATGCAAAATCATAATTGGAATGTAAGTTAGAAGCTTAAAACATATTGGACCAAATCATACACAATAATCAACAACATACCCCAAATGACCTTCCTAAACACAACTAAGCAAGTATGTGCCAAGATTATTTTAAAAGAGTATCCACAAGCACAAAAAACAAAAGATAATGATCAACTCCCCATTCCTTTATCTCTAAATCATTTTAGATAGACATCATCGAGAGGTCCTTGGAATGGTTCATTAAGATAAATCATAAGAAAAGATCAAAGAAAAACAATTAGTGTTATCTATAGCTCCTGCCTAATTTAAGTTTAGCTGAGCTGATATCTGATATTGATGTCCATCGTAGGAAGGATACATCCTAGGACATGTTGATCAAACAGTTGTTTGATGTTGGGACGATGATGATAAGATGAGATTTTGCTATAAGCTTCACTAATGCATTTACCTATGATTTAGACTTTAGATTTTGACTTTCGGGTTTGCACTTTATGACTTTCTATGCTTGTTTTCTACTTGTTTTTCCAAAGGGTGAAAGAGTTGATTGTTTTACTATGGGTGAAATTTTATTGCGGGTGAAAGTGAGATGGGATGGGTGGGTTTTTATATTTTTATGGACCATTTCAATGTTTTTGGTATTTTGAAATGTTTTGAGCTTGTTTTTGGTATTTTTGAATTTTTATATGAATGTTTAGGATTTTCTAAATTTTCTAACGCTTTTTAGAGTTTTCTAAATATTTTGATGCTTTTTCAGTCTTTTGAATGTTTTCTATTATTTTTGGATTTTCAATTTTTCAATTTTTTTTGTGTTTTTCTAAATACTTGGATGTTTTTGAATTTTTGAGATATTATTTGGATGTTTTTGGATTTTTGAATAATTATTTGGATGTTTTTGGATTTTGGAGAATTATCGACCAAGAACCTAACATAAAGACCTATCTTAGGGGCCTTGGGGGTTGATCAAAGCTTATCCTTGCCTATGTTATACATGCAGAGACAATGTAGTTTGACTAACTTGACCCATTTGCAAGACAAAGATATGAATAGATAAGAAACGATAACTAATTACAATAGACTACTAAAGGACTAACCTAGAGTGTCTCAGGGGCACATCAATGATGGCCCTACTTATGTTCACACTTAGAGATAATGTACTTTGACAAAGAGACAATATTTTTGGTTTTTTCGATGTTCAACCTTTTCAAGGTTTTTGATGTTTTATGGATGTTTTGGATTTTTCCTTTACAATTTTTTGACTTTGTTTGGATTTTCGCTATACAGGATTTTGCAAATGTTTTTGGATTTTTCCCAGATAATATTTAATGAATGTTTTTGGTGTTTTCTGATAAGATGTCCCATGACCTCAAGATATACAAGAACTCAATTGTGATGCATAAAAAAATGCCCCTAGTGTAATATGTTAGCCTACTTCAATAAAGGTAGGACAAACTGACCTTGGGAATATGCCAAGTAGTGCTAAAGAGTTTATGATACTTGTTACTAATTTTTAGCTTCTTGCTTAAATTAGTGAATATTTAATGGGAAATTATTTGGTGGAGTATAAAAATTTTGATCCATAGTTTATAAAAATTATCCAACAGTTTAAGTGAAACTATTAAACAATCCAGACAAAGCAACAAACAGTTCATTTAGAAAACAAAAATTCAGAGGAGTGAAGTAAAAAAAAATTATTTTATGCAATCTTTGTCATTGTTGATTATCAGAAAAGAATTACAGTTTTGGAGAAAAGTGTGTAGAAAAAATCATTCATTCTAAGTACAAAACATATGCTTTAGAGCAATTTCATTTTAGTTATTTCATATTGTGTAACTGAAAAGAAGTTCAATGTGAGTACAAAATTCATAACATGATATGAAATAACTAATTTATTAAAAGTAGTGTTTCTGTAACCCCACACAAGCCGTGGGAGTGACTAAGATAATTTTATTCAACAATAAGTACAAACCATACATTTGAAGATCAACTAAAAGAAGAAAGAAACATGAGAGGAGGTCATTTTTTTTCATTTCCTTAAGGACTGATGTAGGGTTGGCTCTTTGGTCTTCAATTTGATTTTCAGTGTCTTTAGTTCCTCTTGCTCCTGAGCTCTAAATATACCTGGAGTTATTTGAGAAGTTTTGTTAGAGCTCTAGGCATGAGATCCAATTACATGCTTTATCAACAAATATATGATTTACAATTATTATCAAATTAAATCAACTTAATCATTATCTGAGAGACAAATGAAAAAACTGCTAGATCTAATCATCAAGAAAAATCATTGGATTCACTATTTTTTCTAACTTGTTTGCTTCATGTGTAGATATAAGAAAAATCTTGTTATTATTTCATCTATTTACAACTTGAGTGGTGGAAAATTCCACTCCCAAAAGGGTTGATCCCATCTCATAATAATGGCATAAGCAGTATGAAGAAAAAATAATCAAAGACATCTATGCAAATTTTCAAAGATAGTGAACAAGCATACATATTAAGTTCACAGAGAATTTCTACAAGGAATGGTAGTGAAAACATGTAAACAATCATATGTGAAAAAATGAATCCATTTTTATCCTTCAAGAAAAAATGAGAAAATACTATAATGGCAGCCAAACATGGTGATGCAACAAAAGGAAACAGTGTCATTCAATGCTAAAGAGGAAAATGCAATGTCAGTGGTGCAAATGCAAGGTGTTGTTTATTCACAAAGTGCTATTGGTACCTCATGGAATAGTAGATGTTCAAAGAATATTTTACTGACAGAAAAATAACAAGCTACAAGACAATCAATTTCAACATGTTAGTTCAAGAAGAACATGTTTAAGGACTTAAGAATGAGTGCACAAAGCATACTATTTCACTTGAATATAGAAATTGCATCATCACAATATATATGCAAAGCCTTTTTATGTATACTCTAAGTGCATATAATATTTCATTGAAAAACAATTATATCATTTGTGGAGCCTTTGTTATATAATGAAAAGTACATATTGTTGAATATCAAATGGTACAAGACACTATCGTTGAATATTCAAGATGACTGATACCATCACAATGTTAGAAGCAAAGGGAAGTGATTGAGTATTAGTACAAGATTCTCCATAGGTCAAACACCTCAAGCCAATGATCATGAAGATATCAAGAGAAGTCAATGAATAAAAGGACAGACCCATATCTTTGCTCACAAGGTTCAAGGGACATAGACAGTTACATTATAAGTTGGAGTAATCTAAAGAATATTAGTAGCTAGTAATCACAAAAGTATTTGAGACAATAGCCCATACAAGCCTCATAGCCTTATCTTAGACCAGTCAAAGCAACTTCATAACAAAATATAGTCACAAGCTTAGTCATCTTTTTCCTCAAAGTTCATAAGCACTATCAATAGACAGTGCATAGTCTCTTTCTCAACATCATGATGTAGTGAAAACAATAAGGACTCATCTATTTACAGCATGAGGACTTTACAGAGGAGTGTTTGTAGAGTTAGTTAAATGAAAGGATGCACCTCAAAGCAGTCAACTAACAACCATGAAGGCTACAACACTTAGGCCACAACCATAGAAACATTTTGATCTCTAAACCCTATAGGAGCTTGTTACCAATTTTTTGCCTAAGCTCAATTGGAGGAGCTGCCTGAATGTTATCACATCATAAAGTTGAATTGCAGTTTAAGTTCAAATGTTGTTTCACATTGTTGTCATTATGACATTGAGTAACAATATGCTTTTAAGGAGAAATGGAGTTTTCATAATGCCATTTAGATGTTCCAGAAATGGCAGAAATACAGAATTGAACAAAAGAGCAAAATAGCATTTGGAATGCTTTCATTTATTTTGTAAAGAACTCATATTTTTACAAGGCTTCATTTGATTTGACAATCAGAATGATATTACAACATTGCATGTAAATGCATTTTTCTTTTCAAATGAAAATCAAGAATTGAAATCAAAGATCCACACAAGCCGTGGATGTAACTGTCACAGTGCGTAACTAATAGCACACTATACTATTGAAGATGCAGAAAGGAAAACACATAAGTGACGACATAATCATCATTGCCTGATTATCGACGTTTGATGCTGAATGGTGCACCTTTTCTTCTTGAGCTCTGTTGACCTATAAGAGGAAAGGAGGGGTGTCAGTGGCTCCGATTACGAAGAAACCTATATGAGGCACCCGCAATAGTACATCATACTATTAATAATGCATTGAAACAATCAATCTAGTGCAGTACAAAGGAAATGCGCTGAAGAAGAAATAAAAATATCATGATCATCATGTTTTATTTTTATGCTACCATTGTTTGTTTCCTTGTGTAGGTATGGGTAAAATCACGAAGCTGAACATTATTCAAAGACTAAGCATGTGGAGGAAAATGGGCTCCCACAAGGGTAGAGCTCGACATGCTGCCCTATTCATTAATGGGCTGATTTTAAAGATACATTATCATATGCATCAAATGAAATGAAGAAAAATTAAAGGAGTAAAAATAGATTTATCCATTGAGCAACTAAACCAACTGTGCATTCATAACAATCAAGTTTGTTTTCTAAAGGTTACAGGTGAATAGTGAGCCTAGTTCACTAAATGAATTCTGCTAAGTACATTTACATCAGATTTTGCTGAATAGGTTCATGTTCTGTGCTTATCATAATCATATATGTCATGAAAGTTCAGTTTATCAATTTATTCTATTCACATTCAAGGATAGTGAACATGCATACATTATGCCTTAATGGTTTGTTTTGATTCTCATCATGAAAGAGATCAGTTTTGAAAGCAGTTTGATAAGTGGAATATTAAAATGCATGAAGAGTACCATGTTTCAGATGAGTACGAGACAAAGATCAGGCACTCAAGTGATAAATGAGCTATTAGTTCCAACTTGACTGGCACTAAAATGATTTTTAGGGTATTCAACCAGCCGATGATTGTTCCAGATTTGACAATGATTCAAATACGTAAGCTTCATTTCCGAGAAAAGCATGTTATGAAAGTATGAGAGTTCAAGCATGGCATGCCAATGATGCCTAAAGTATAAATAGAAAGCATAAGAAGAACCTTTTAAATACATACATGTAAAGTTTCAGGCAATAAGAAGAGAAAGAATATCAAGTTTTTAATACAACGCAACACTAGTGAATGCAAAATAAACAGTTTCATTCCATAATGATAAAGGCCTAAACAGGGCATAGCAAAGGTATCTCAAAAATTGTTAATTTTTGCACTGAGGAGAAATCAGGTGGCTTTTAGGCCATGGTGTTTGCTTCAACTTAAGGTTTCACATGAGTCCAAAAGAAAAAGGCAATGTTGCTGTTTGGTAAGGTTAAAGAATCTAGAATGAGACAGTGTGAAAGACAGTAAGTGACACAAAGTGAGGACACATCTCCAGAATCTTATTTACCCATTTGAAGTTTTATCAGCAAAGCAAAGAATGTATTTTTCTGAATATCATACAATTAGATGTTTTTTCCAAAAAGAAATGATCATAAATCAAGCTCGGTTTTTTATATAGCTATCAATGAATAGCTACAGGATATCAAGCAAAGCATCACTGTTTGGGTCTAGCTCATAGGCTAGATACAAATAAATACACAAATTTTATTATTTTCACAAGGGTTTTATTTCTGAGGACAAATGATATGACACAGTAGAAACGTGATGGAGAGGTGTTCTTTTCACAAAGTACAGAGTGCCAAGGAGGTTTAAAATGAAAATACAAATACTCATGTCGCTCTGTTGTTTCAGGAGTTTGAAATAGAAACATTCTCAATTATATATGGTACCCACATGTAGGTTTGTTCTCGAAAAACAAAAAATTGCAATAATGGAGAACCCATATGGGTTTTACATTCAAGAGTAGTATAATACAAAATATGCAAAGTTTTGTGATGAATCAAGCTCCAGAGTAAAGGGAATGCAGCTCTCATCCAATTTTTACAATACCCATGAAGGGATCCATTATCTATATTCAAAGAGAAGAATTTATTTTGTGGGTCGAGCCCAAGGTTTTTTTTAGTACTTCCTATAGTGTACATGGCCAAAAATTCATGAGTAAGGAGGAGATTCTTTAAATCTTTGAGGGGAAAAATATCCGGTAAATATGGCTTACCAGCCAATGGTGTGGAGAGTGCATTTAGCTACGGCCAAGAGTTCTAGATAGAATCTAGAAGACAAGTTTTTGAACCCTTAAAAGACAGTCCAGCTTTCAGTTGGGTCGAGCTCACAGAGACAAATGTAAGCACAGTAAATACAAGACAAAAATGTTAGAAATCATGATTAGTCACGGCCTCAAGCCATAAAGAACAAGAATGTGAATCCATAGAAACAATGAGAAAATAGCTTACCCCTATCACAGTGGAAGGAAGCGAAAAAGAAAACAAGCGAGCTCTCTCATGGAGTCTCTCAATAGAGGTTGAGTTCGACCAAAGCATAGCAAAGCATAGGAGTATGTAAATTCAGTGAGGCATGATAGGCCGCACCCATAGAGATTGTTCTCACTTTAAAATGAAGTAGAAGAACTTCAATACAAATCAAATAAGCTTACCCAAATGAAATTTCAACTGTCAGAAGGCAAGGCCGAAGTCTCAAAGCACACGAAGCTCGAATTCAAGGTCAATCATGGCGACATGCTTACTAGTAGAGCTCTTTTTCCTCAACAGTGATCATATGCAAAATGAATAATTTAGGGTTTGGCCTTGTTTTCCCCATGCCCTAATTCAACCCAACACTATAATTCTACTGAATATTCGCATTTTTCCATAAGCACATGGGTTAATTCAAGTTAGGTTAGTCCTTGCATCATATTTTATTCAAAGATTAAAGTCTAATGTATTTGAGGGTGGCCAAAATTATGCGCCTAGGTCGATGGTTAGGTCTTGATTTATTCTTTTTCCTTAGTGGAAAGTGAAGACTTGAATGTAGGTTATATTATTGTTTTATGAGAAAACAATGAGAATGTAATTGTGAATCCCTCCCTAGTAACCTAGGGTTAGGTTTTGATGATTACCTATTTTAGGGTTCTGATTTTAATTGATTTGAGAGAAATCAATGAGATAAGGTGAAAAGAGGATGATTATGTTTTATTTTTATGATTTTGTGGAAAAATCAAAATAATGTAATGGAGCAATAAGGAGATTTTCTTTTTTGCAAAAGATTTTAAATCTTTAATTGCAAAAATAGACTTAATTGTGCAAATCTGCATCTTGTAAAGCAAAATCATAAAGCAATATTCTATAAATTGCTTTGTGTTTTCTTGCTATTTTTAGCAGATCTTTTATTGAATTTTCCCTTGGTCGGATTTCAGACCTTATATTGGAGAGATAAGATGTTTTTGAGCTTTTAAAGCAAATCTAGCCTATTTTTAGAGGCATGACAGTGTGATCATAAAAGCAGTATGCTTTTTTCTACTTTTAGGCAGTTTTTGAGATTGTTTGAGGGCCTTTTCCTTGAGTTTTTTTCTAAGCTCAGATTAGGGTTTCTGGAGAGTTATTCCTTTTGAAAGACTTAGTATTTTCCTCTCTCAGTAGTTCAGATCATAGTTACTGGTCATACACAATTTTTTGAGCTTGTGAACCCATTATTGTACTCAGTTCCAGATTATGGCATTCTCCTTCAGTTGAATAAAGTCAGCATTCATACTTCTCATTTTTGTGTCCATTTGTAGTTTCAGTTTGATTTTATCTTATGATTTTTGTTTACTGAATCCTTGTTTTGTCCTTAAACTGTAATTCTTAATGTAGAAAGTTCATTAATACAGGTTGCATGTTGTGCTTCAAGTTGAGTTTTCATGTAAATCATTTATGTATCAATTGTTCTTGAGAAGCTGTGAAATATTGCATCTTTCTGAAAACTGTTTGTGAGGAAGAGATCATAACCATCATTAAATCATTATTAGGTTCAGAAAGTCATCTGTTAGAAATAGGTTTTTATGTTCAGTCATCTTTTATCCCTTTCCTCAAAGGCTATTTTGGAATAGAATTCATCATTCGGAGAACCAACTCACTCTGGAGATTCCTTCTTTGTTCAGATCACCCACATCTGAAGAAGGTTTCCATGTTTCAGTAGTTTTCTAAATACTGCATTCAGCAGGGTGCAAAACTATTGACAACTGAGCTATAATGTGAAAAAAAGTAAAAAGTGAACATACAATCATGGTGGCCAAGAAATTGTGAGGGTTTTTATATATAATGCAAAATATAGTTGAAAATAAAATACCCAGATTGAGAATCAAGTATGGTTGTGCCCTACCCATTAAATTCAATGCAAAAAAAAAAGTAATGAATGTTCATTTTTTATTCATTGTATGGCTCCAATCGAATATCTATTTTTAGAAATGAAGAATGGTAGAGGCCGCAGCCTAAAGGCTTGTAAAATTTAGAAAAAACTTTTAGAATGCTTGGGAAAACTTCTAGATTTGAACAAAATAAGACTTAACCCTTTATGTTTTCTTTAAATCTCCATAGAAAATTTAGAAAATGTCATCGAATACCAATAGAAGAGCTCAATCAAGGTATATTCATGGCAGCCATAGTTAAAACATAGCAAAAAAGTAAAGTTTCACTGTGAGGCCGAAACTAAAAAGTTTTTAAAATATCTTCCAAACAAAGTAGAACTTCCAGATTCAACCAAAATTAGACTTACCATGGATGCAACTTCCAGAATCTGGAAGGAAACAACATGAAGACAGATATTTTAAGCTAAAAATCTTGAACCAGGGTTTCATGGTGGCGGTGCTTCATCAAGCAGCAAGAGAAATAAAAATGAAGTGAATGTTTGTCATTCATTTTTGGGTTTTGATAACCCTAGAAAGGCACGATGGAGAAAAAGGCATTTTTTCCTTTAAGTTTTTTGAAAAGCATTACTCACATATTCCATGCATGGCATATCTCTATGCCTTTTGATTTTATTTTTGAATGGTCTTTTTAAATATCTCACAAGACTTAGTGAAAATAATTCTTTTGTATTTGATTAAAACTCTTTTAATTTTGCAATTGAAATTTAAATGTAAAACTTTATTTTAAGTGATAAAATATAAATCACTTCAAATAAATGTTATTAAAAATGCAAAATAAAGTATCTTATGATGTAAATTTCAAATGTTGGATTGAGGGAGTTATTAAATAAGCTTTAGAAGCTTTTGCTTAAATCTTGGAGGTAGTTGAGAAAGTTAACCAACATGTGGAGTAAAATTAGGAGTTTGGAGCAATAAATCAAGAGTTTAGTTTCAATTAAGGATTCCAATTGATGGAGCTTCAATCAAGGAGAAATTTGAGGAACATAAATTCTTGTTTCATTCAATTACAACCCTATTTTGGAGGGGTTTTCAGTTGCATACGACCCATGAAGTTGTTTGGAGATTAACAACTCTTTATGTATTTTTGAAGTTCTCTTTTAGTTATATTCTTTATCTGAGGGAGAGGATGGACAACGCATCATTTCTTGGAGCCAAAATTCAAAACTTGAATTCTTGGAGCATTTTTAATAAGTCTTTCTCTTCTCTCATTTTTTAGTAGCTCTTCAAGCAGTGTTAGTCCTCCAGTAGCCAGTATGGCTCATCCACAACCACCTAGGAATCAGGCCTTTGTATCATTTGATCAAGGAAGCCCCTTGAATGTATCCCAACATAATGAAATTCTAGCAACAACCCTAAAAAGCTTACCATTTTTTTTGGGGAAGATCAAACAACAACCATTGAGCACATTCAAAATGCAGCTTCATTGTGTGGTTTACGTCATATTACTAAACAAGATATTTTAGTAAGGCTCTTGGAAGCCTCTCTCAAGGGTAAAGCCTTCCAATGGTTCAAAGGTCTACCTATAAAATAAATTATATGGGACCAGCTAGGAGAGTGGTTAAATAAGCAGTTCAGAGACAAATCAGACCATCTCTCACTGGTGGAGCAACTCACTACCATCAAAAGAGCTCCACATGAACACTTGGTGGACTTCAATTACCATTTCAAGAAGACCTGGAATATGATTATAGCCTTGATAAAGCCTTCTAATGATTATGCATTTTTTTATACCTGAAAGCTCTAAACAGTGATATTTCACTTACGATATAGTCTATGGGTGGGGATTCATTACTAGCAGCATTTGATGTTTCTATTAGAGCTGAAAATAGTTTAATCTAGGCTGGGAAGTTAGCAGCTAGGCCTCCAATGCCATATTTTTATGATATGCAATGAATTGTCCCTATGTTACCACCCATTGTAGCTACTATCCCTTCATTTCCAACTTTTAATAACCAAATTGCAGCTCAAGAGCATGATGTTCCTAGCCAATTCCAAAGTTGATAAGCATAAAAGAAAAAAATGATAACACACAAAAGACCTTGCAGACCTTTGGTAATGAGCTAGTCAATATTAAAAAGTAACAATATTAGCCACCTTACCAAGCTCCCTTCCAATCTAATCCTCAATTTTATAGGAGGAACTTCAATCAAAGGCCTTTCCAACCTTATAATCCCAATGCCTCTAGTTCTTCCAATGAGGTAGTACCAGTGCAAAATAACATGGAAATTGATTATGAATGGTGTTTTCCATGTAATCAGCCATATAACCAATGTACTTGTTCTAATGGTATTTTGAATCAAACATTAATGGTGTAAAGTAGTGTTGTTGTTCTAAAAAAATCATCTCAAGAGGCTCATGAACAACATTCTACTCATTCATAACAACGTAATCTAGATTTTACCTTCATGAATTGGAAAGGTGAGGAGTTTTGTGGGGTCAATAATGCAAAAAATCAATCAAGTGATCCTATAGCAACCAATACAATGAGTAAGAAAAGAGATGTGGAATTGGGGAAATAGATTGATGGAGACAAAAGGTAGCCATCTATAAGTTCACAAAGTCAACTAATGCCTTCTTCTACAAAGAAAATTCAGGTTCTTCCAAGAGTGCAACCTATGATGAACAAAGATTACCCAAAAGCACCGATCCAATCAACACAAGTACAGAAGGATGTTGTTCTTAAAGTACAACATAATGTTACTAGTATTGGTGACTTTAACATATTAGATCATATGGAGAAAACACATGTTAGTATTTCCATGTGGGATTTTTTGGCTCCTCCTAGGAAAAAAGATCTATTACACAAGGCTCTATTAAAGTTTTCTTTATCTGATGATATGTCTAATAAACAACCTTCTAAGGTTGTATTTACCAATGAGTCTCAAGAAAAGAAAGAAAAACATACCAATGATCTTCTGAAGTCTTATAAGCATAGAGTATGATATCTTATTAAATATTTTCAAGATTTTAGTTTGCTATCTATTCCCAGAACTAAAAAATAAGCATGCTAATAGACAGCAGCCATAGGTGCTCAATATGATATTCCTAATGATATAATTAATTCCAAAAATCAGTAGTATGTTAAAGTGATTGTCAATTTTTTTGTTCCTAACAATAATCAGCATTGGAAAGTCTTTGAAAGTGATCAACAGATCATAAAATTATTGAGGGAAGAAGAATAATTTTCAAATGATGATTAGGAAAAACTCAAAAAATAGTATCAAGATAAAATCATACAATTGAAAGCCAACAAACTGCCCAAAGGCTTTATTACATTGGAGTCTATTTTCAATACAGATGATCATGTTAGAAAAGAAAAATCCAGCTTGCATATTAAAGATCATTATGAAGGTATTGAGATCTTCAAAGATAAGCTTTTGAAGCTTGGTAAGGTATGCACATTAGAAGAAAGACATGCATTTGCTTTACTTTTTCAAGAGTTTAGTGACATTTTTTCATAGGAATATTCAGATTTGAAATTTTTTAATCCTATTATTACCCAGAATACCATTGAGCTTGAGCCTAATGCCAAGAATTAAGACAAAAATAGATGCCACTTAACCCCAAGCTTGAGCCCCTCATGATCAAAGAGTTGAATAAGCTTATTGAGAGCAACATTATATTTCCAATTAAACATACCTCTTGGGTATCCAATCTTGTTCCTGTGAGAAAGAAAAATGGTGAAATCAGACTTTTTGTTGATTTTAGAGACCTTAATAGGGCTTCCCTGAAAGATTTTCACCCTTTTCGTTCTATGGAACAAATTCTTCAAAAAAATTTAGGTTTTGAGAGGTTCTCATTATTAGATGGCTTCTCAAGATATAATAAAATCTTAGTTAAGGAAAATTATTAGTTTAAACAACATTTACAACTAAATGGGGCATAATGGCTTACAAGAGAATGCCATTTGGTTTGGAAAATGCTAGAGATACTTTTCATAAAGCTATGGACATGGATTTCAAAGGTTTGATGTATAAAATTGTATTGGTTTATTTGGATGACATAATTTTTTTCTCAAAAAATCCAAATGAACACTTTAATCACTTCAAAAAATCTTTGAAAGGTGTCAATAGTTCGGTATCTCTCTCAACCCAAAGAAATCTATGTTTTTTGTACACGAAGGTAAATTGTTGGGATATATTGTATCGAAAAATGGCACCACCATAGATCCAAAGAGAGTAAGTGCTATTATCTCTCTTCCTTTACCAACACACAAAAAATCTATACAAAGTTTCTTGGATAGAATCAACTTTGTTAGAAGATTTATTCCAGATGTTACTGAGTTACTTCAATGTGAAAGAAAAATGTTTCCTTTAGCTAGACTAAAGAAGGAAAAAGGAGTTTTCATCTTATCAAAGAAGCACTTGTAGCTACTCCTACTTTTTTAAAGCCATATTTCTCAAAATATTTTATATTGTATGCATATGGGAACATTGATAGTATTGCAACTATGCTAGTTAAGGAAAATGATCACATTGGCTTAAAAAAACCTTTAGCTTTTTTCAGTCAAAGTATTAAAGATTATGAGCTTAATTATTCCTTTGTTGAAAAACATATTCTTGTTGCTATCAGAATTTTGAAGAAATTTAGACATATTCTTTCTAACAAGAAGATAAAGTTGTTGGTTTCCCATCCTTCCGTTAAGGAATTTCTGCTAAGTAAGGACTTGAATACTAAAAGACCTGGTTGGGTGACTAAGGTAATGGAATATGACATTGATATCAAAGTCACCAAGATAATAAGAGGTAAAGGTCTATGTGAGTAGCTTGCTAACAAAATTAACAACAATACAAAAGAGAAATAGGTTTTTGTTCTAGCTCTTCAAAATGAAGAAAAAATTGTACACCTATTTCTTCTACAGGTTGGCTGAAAGAAATGACACATTTCTTATTAACTGGTGAATATCCTCCTAGTTTGAGTAAATAAAAAATAAGGTACTATAGGTTCTAGTCAATACCTTATGTACTTTTGAATGGTTTTCTATTTAGAAAATATTTTCATGGTGTTTTGTTGAGATGCATAGAAGATAATCAAGTTGATAAAGTTTTACATGAGTTTCATGAAGGATCAGCTGGTGGCCATTTCTCTCCAAGAGCTAAAACTATTAAGATAATGAAAGGAGGATATTATTGACCTGCTTTATTCAAATATGCCCATTAATGGGTGAGAAAATGTAAGGAGTGTGCCATATTTGCAAGAAAAGAGAAGTTGGTAGCCCTTCCATTGCAACCAATTTAGATTGAACAACCCTTTATGAAATGGGGTTTAGATTTCATTGGAGTTATAAATCCACCTTCAAGTGTAGACCACAAGTGGGTGCTCATAGCCATTGATTACTTTTCAAAATGGACTAAAGCTATAGCACTTAAAGAGGCTAATGAGATATTTTTTCTAAACTTTTATGAAAAGCCAATAACTAGGTTTGGAGTTTCTAAATCAATAGTTTCAGATAATGCACTTTCTTTAATAAGAACTAAGATATCTGATTGGGTTGTTAGAAATGGTGTTTATCTATATACATCTTCTAAATACTATCCTCAAGGAAATGGAAAAACTAAGTCTATAAATAAGAACCTTCTTAGGATGATTAAAAGGACTATGGAAGGAAATCAGAGAGCTTGGCATACCAAGTTGAAATTAGCCTTGTGGGCTAATAGAATAACACCAAAGAGGTCAACAGGACTATCATCATACATTCTTGTGTATGGAAAAGAATCAAGACTTCCTATATCTCTTGAGCTTCCAACCCTTCATCTATTCAATCAACTTTATATTATTGAAGAAGAGCCTATGACATCAAGATTGGCTTAGTTAATTGAACTAGAGGAGATTAGAGCTGAAGAAATGAAGAATATTGAACAACACCAAGCTCAAATGAAGAGTTAATTTGATAAGAAGGCATCTACAAGAGTAGTCCAAGAAGGTGACATAGTGTTTGACATGGGGTGAACTTAAAATCAAACTTGGAAAGCACTCCAAGTTTGATGCATTCTAGACTAGACCTTACATTATAACTAAGCAGAAATAGCATAATGCCTTCCAATTATCTATGTTGGATGGTGAAGTGGAGCCAATCCCAGTGAATGGGATTCACCTTAAGCATTTCTTTTGAGGTATGATATAAATCTATATATATATATGAGTAGATTCTAAGTATCAAATTAGTGTTGTTGCACATAGATTAGTTGCATATTTCTTTCCCTAAGTGTTATTTTACACAATTGGTTTGTTTACTTTGAGTTTTGTTGTGGGGAAATAAGGAGAAAATTTTCTATTACTCATTATAGTTCAATCAGATAAACACTTTTCATTCATAACATGGAATGGAGAATTCAATTTCATGAACAACAAATATTTATTCAATTGAAATACAATCAAATGAAGCAAAGTTACAGATAGTTACAATAGTGTGAATGAGCTCTATACTAATTTTTTGAGTTAGAAAAAGTAGAAACGGACTCCATACCCAATGGATAAGCAAGGAAACTAGCTTGATTTGTTTAGCATGCAAACACCCCTAAGAGGTCGCCAAAAATGTTACTAATTTTTAGCTTCCTCCTTAAATTAGTGAAGATTTAATGGTAAATTATTTGATGGAGTATAAAATTTTTGATGCATAGTTTATCCAATGAACCTTTGTTTCTTGAATGAAGGGTTTTTAAAGAATTGATTTATCAAAATTATCCAATAGTTTGAGTGAAACTTTTGAACAATCCAGACAAAGCAACAAAGAGTTCATTTAGAAAAAAATCATTCAGAGGAGTCAAGTAAACATATAATTTTTTCTGCAATGTTTGTCATTACTGATTATCAAAAAAAGAATTATAGTTCTAGAGAAAAGTGTGCAGAAAATATCATTTGTTCTGAGTACAAAACATATGATTTAGAGAAATTTCATTTTAGTTATTTTATATTGTGTAACTAAAAACAAGTTAAATGAGAATACACAATTCATAACATGATATGAAATAACTGATTTATTAAAATCAGTGTTTCTGTAACCCCACACAAGTTGTGGGAGTGACTAAGTTGATTTGACTCAACAATAAGTATAAACCATACATCTGAAGATCCACAAAAAGAATAAAGACACATAATATGAGGTCATGTATGTCATTTCCTTAAGGGTTGATGTAGGGTTGGCTCTTTGGTCTTCAATTTGATTTTTAGTGTCTTTAGTTCCTCTTGCTCCCGAGTTCCAGATATACCTACAATTGTTCGAGAAGTTTTGTTAGAGCTTAGAGCATGAGATCCAATTACATGCTTTATCAACATATATATAATTTGCAATTATTATGAAATTAAATCAACTTAATTATTATCTAAGAGATAAATGAAAAAATTGCTTGATCTAATCATCACAAAAAATCATTGGATTCATTATTTTTTCTAAGGCATATCAACAACTAGTAATCACAAAAGTATTTGAGATAGTAGCCCATACAAACCTCATATCCTTATCTCAGACCAATCAAAGAAGCTTCATAATAAAATATCTGTCACGAGCTCAATCCTCTTTTGCCTCAAATTTCATATAAGAACTATCAATAGACAGTGTATAGTCTCTTTCTCAACATCATGACATAGTGAGAAAAATAAGGACTCATCTATTTGTAGCATGAGGATTTTACAGAGGAGAGTTTGTAGAGATATTTCAATGAAAGGATGTACCTTGGAGTAGTCAACTAACATCCATGAAGGCTACAACACTTAGGCCATAGCCATAGAAACATTTCAAGCTCTAAACCCTGTAGGAGCTATAATGTGAAAGAAAGTTAAATAGTGAACATACAATCATGGTGGCAAAGGAATTGTGAGGGTTTTTATATATAATGCAAAACATAGTTGAAAATAAAATACCAAGATTGAGAATCAAGTATGGTTGTTCCCTACCCATTAAAGTCAATGAAAAAAAGAAGCAATGAATGTTCCTTTTTTATTCATTGTATTTGATTAAAAATTTGTTAATTTTGCATTTGAAACTTAAATGCAAAAATTTATTTTAAGTGATAAAATATAAATCACTTCAAATAAATGTTATTAAAAATGCAAAATAAAGTATCTTATGATGTAACTTTCAAATGTTGGACTAACTGAGTTATTAAATAAGCTTTAGAAGATTTTCTTAAATCTTGGAGGTAGTTGAGAAAGTTATCCAACATGAGGAGTAAAATTAGGAGTTTGGAGCACTAAATCAAGAGTTCAATTTCAATTAAGGATTCCAATTGATGAAGCTTCAATCAAGGAGAAATTTGAGGAACATAACTTCTTGTTTCATTCAATTACAACCCTATTTTGGAGGGGTTTTCAGTTGCATACGACCCATGAAGTCTTTTAGAGATTAACAACTCTTTATGCATGTTTGGAGAATTTCTCTTCCAATTATATGCTTGATCTAAGGGAGAGGATGGACAACACATAATTTCTTCGAGCCAAATTTCAAATTTTGAATTCTTGGAGCATTTTCTATAAGTATTTATCTTCTCTCATTTCTTTCAGCTAGTTCTGAATTTGGTGACTGTTGTAGTAGATTGCACATGTTTTTTAACTCATTTCTTATGAGTTCTATAGATTTGCAATGCGGATATCTCCTAGTTTTCAATAAAAAGGCTCATTTCCTTCTCAAATCTATCTTGTGCAAGCATTGCATGTGAGTTATTAGATTAATTTTTTTTTATTTATATGAAATCCTTATTTTATCTTATTTCTTCAGTGTCTTGTTCAAATGTAGTATGTTATAGTGCAGGTCTTCGACTATGTTTCTTCCATTTTTTGAATAGTTGTTATGAAAACATTAATGTTTTATTTCAAGAAAAATTCAATCATAGGAGCTTTTCAGATGAAATATTTATTGAAAACATATTAGATTGAGTAGTGAATCATTTTATCTTCATTGGTTGAGTTATCTTGCGAGGTTTAAAGGAAAATTCAAATCATTTTTGAATTGGTGAATCACCTCATAGTTTAGTTATTTTTAGTTTTTTCATCATCCTTCTTAGCCTTTTCCAATCTGAATCTGTAGTAATTAAAGAAGTATTCAAAGGGAGCTAGCCCATAATATGGAGGTCTACCCTCATTATAGGATACCCACAACCTAAGAGTAGTCCCATGTTGCATGGGATTTAAGAGTTTTTGAACTTAGCATCGGGTGTAAATCCCTATGTTAACGATACCTTATAGTGAGAAGCCACGATAAGGATGCAGATGAGGGATGAATGGCAATGCAAAGAATTATAGGCCAAAAGATCCAATGAAGAGATGAAGATGCTTTATTTATGCAAGGTGCCTATTTTCTAGGTTTTCACCAAGGCACTTGCCCAAAGCGCCACCGAAGTGGTTTTCACTAGAGGACAAATACTTTCTTTACCTTTTTCAACCCTTTTTCTCTTTTTTTTTTGGATTTTGATCTCTTTTTATCTTTTTGTATTTTCTTACACCCTTCATGTTTAGGAATAATTTTTTTTGAGATGTAATATGTTGATTGGCTCATGGAAGGGTTCACCTTCAAGGGTTGATATTTAGTATGCTCTTGATCCATAGTTTTTGGTGATGAAAAAGTGACCCAACCAATTAGGCTCAAAATTCCCTTTGTTGTCTTCATCTAGAAGGTTCTTCTGATTTTTCTTTAAGAAAAGATCACCTACCTTGAATGACTGAAATTTGATTCTCTTGTTATATATTTTTTTCAATCAATTTTGATATACTTGAAAGTGATTAAGGGTGTCAAGCCGATGTTCATCCAAAAATCCTAGCTCATTGAGTCGAGACACTCTGTATTCTTCCTCAGTTATTATATTTTTTAGTGACATTCATAATGATGGGAGCTCAACCTCAGTAGGAAAGATGGCTTTTGATCCATAGATCAGGGAGAAATGGGTTGCACCTATAAGCATGCAAATATTGGTTCGATAAGCCCAAAGAGCGAGATTTAGCTACAAATTCCAGTCACAACTAGCTTCATTAACTATTTTCTTTAGGATTTTTAGGATAGTTTTGTTCATTGCTTCTACTACGCCATCGTCTTGGTGATAGTACGGGGTAGAGAATTGGTGTTGGATATTGAATCTTTGGCACAACTCTTTCAAATCTTGATTCTTGAAGGTGTTGGTTTGTGGTACACCATAATAGAAAATTAGGTAATTCAGGATAAACTTGGCTATCTAATTCCCCATTATGTAGGTCATAGGAATGGCTTCAACCCTCTTAGTAAAGTACTCAGTGGGGGTTATGATAAAAATATGGTTGTTGGATGAGGTTGGAGTAATTTTTCCTATGAGGTCAAGTCCCTACTATGAAAAAAGGCCATGGTGTGATCATTGATTGTAATGCTTGAGCTGGAGCATGAATTAGATCCCCATACTGTTGACACTAGATGCATTTTGACACATACTTATGAGCTTCTTTTTCCATGGTTGGCCAATATTACCCCATCCTCAACAGTTTCTTAGCTAATGTCATACAGCTAGAATGGAACCCACATATGCCATCCTGTACTTTGGTTAGATTAGTTAAGGCTTCCTCTTAGTTAAGACATCATATTAATGTCCCTTCAATACTTGAACAATAAAGGGTATCACCTAGGATCATAAATGGAGATGCCTTTCTAAAAAAGGTTTTTTTAAGAATCGAGGTGATATTTGATGGAAGAGTTCCTCTGTTAAGATAAGTAAAGATGTCATGGTACCATGGGGATCTAGGACCAACAATGAAACACGTGAATTTAGATTTAGGGATTTTGAAAGTTGGTACAAGAAGCTTTTCTACCAAGAATTCATATTGGTGAATGTTGTTCAACATGTCTAGTAGTGATCCGATTGTTGCTATGACATTTGTTGCTCTATTGTTCATGTGAGGAATCTGCTCAAAATTTATGTCTATTAAAAGATCTTTGAGATTCTCCACCATCTTCTTGTAAGGAGTGAGCTTGTCATCTTTAGTTTCATAGTAATCATTGACTTGGTTGATAACCAGTTGTGAGTCTCCATAGACTTTCATCTCTTGTATCTACCACTAAACTACTATCTTGAGACCTGTGATCAAGGTTTCGTACTCAAAAATGTTATTGGTACATGGGAATGATAGCCTATATGATTTTGGGATGCAATCACCTTGGGGGTGATAAATAGAATTCCATCTCCTGATCCTTGTTGGGTGAATGATCCATCAAAGTACATCTTCCACTAAGTTGTGAGATTTATAAGAAACATTAATTCATCAAGGAGCTCATATATGGGCGCTTCTACTAGCTGGTATGTGATCAAATGTCCTTTGATTGCTTTGTGCTCTACATACTCTATGTCAAACTCTGTCAAGACCATTACCCATTTAGCCATTCGTCCCATGAGGGTTGCTTTGGATAACAAATATTTTAATGAATCAATATTCATGATGAGCTTGATTTGGTTTGACATGTAATGTCTAAACTTTTGTGAAGAAAAAACTACCACTAGGCATGCTTTCTCAATGGGTGAATAGTTCATCCCATATCCTACCAAGGTTCGACTGATGTAGTATATGGCTCTTTCTTTTTCATTTTCATCATGTTGTGATAAAATAGCTCCTAGTGTTGTTGGTGTTGTTGAGATGTACATGATCAATGGCTTGTTTGGTATCAATTGCATGAGCACTGGAGGTGTTAGTAGACAATCCTTGATATGTTGCAAAGCTTTATCAAATTTATCATCCCATTTTTAGGTTATCCCTTTATGGAGAAGATATGAAAAGGGGTAAATCTTATTTGATATCTGAGCTATGAACCTTCTGATGGACTACAACCTTCCTTGTAATCCTATCATCTATTTTAATTTTTGTGGTGGTTCCATGTCTAGGATGGATTTCACCTTTGTTGGATCAATTTATATCCCTCTTTGTTAAATGATGAAGCCAAGAAGTTTTCCTGGTGTGACCCCAAACACACTTTTTTGGATTCAATAATACCTTGTATTCTTCAATTTTGTCAGAGATAGGTCCTAGAAATTGTATGTGCTCACTTCTCTTCTTTGATTTTTCCAAAATATTGTCCACATAATCTTCAATTTTTTATGGATCATGTCGTGAAAGATGAGGGTCATTTATCTTTGATATGTAGCTCCTAAATTATTCAACCCAAATGGAATCACATTCTAGTAGTAGGTTCCCCATGGACAAGTAAAGTTAGTTTTATGTTGATCCTCTTTGGTGATTATGATTTGATTGTATCCTGGAAAGCTATCCATGAGTGACAACATTTCATGCCCAACTGCTAAATCTATAATGAGATCAAAGTTGGGAAGAGGAAAATCATCCTTTGGACATGCCTTGTTTAAATATCTGAAATCAGTGCATATTCTGATGCCCCCAATGGGTTTTGAGACTAGTACCAATTTTGAAACCCACTCAAGATAATATATCAATCAAATGAATCCAACATTAAGAATATTTTTTAGTTCTAGTTTAACCAAGATTACTATCTGAGGGTGAATCTTCCTTAATTTTTGCTTGACTAGTTTGGCATCGAGATAAAATACTAAGTGATGTGCAACCACTTTTGGATCAAGCCCTGGCATATTTGTGTATGGCCATGCAAAGTTATCTCTTCTCTCTTTAAGTAATGCTGCAAGGTTCTTGTATTCTTCGTCCAACAAGGATTCAACATAAAAATTAATCTTTGGTGATTCTTCTATTCCCACATTAACTGGAGTAGCCTTTTCTACTAGTATTTCTGACTTTTCTAGATGAATTTCACTAAGGGGGAGATTGAATCCCTCATCCTTGGGCACCTCAGAGAAGTTTTCACTATCAGATGCATCCTTTTTTTACTATTTTGGGACCAGAGAGTGCCACTAGGTGGTTTTCACTCAAGGGTTTGCATATTAATTGTATTTCATTTATTTTGTGACTAAAGGATTCAATTGCCTCCCCATAGTACACTCTTGTATCGAACTCTATGTCGAAGCGTTCTTTGTAATCTACCAATGATAAGTTGTCTCAGAGTCCCATGAATTCTAATATTGCTTCATCATTTTTCAATAAATCTAGAACTAGTGGTCCTTTTTGGTCCATGTCGATGAGTTGTAGGTATACTAGGCGTATTTCAGTTGGTTGGTTGTTTGAGACAAAGGATGTTATAGATATCATGAAGAGGGTGTTGTTCCCAAATAGGTTAGCAACATCAAGGGGAAGGTCATCTAAGGTTGTATCATGTGATGTAGGTGACCAAGAGGAAGCACCAAATCGTTTAGCAACAATACCTTTGCAAATAAGTGCTACCTTGCTAGTAGTGCAACCTAAGCCAATATTTTTTTGTCATTTCTCAGGCATGATGGGTTTTAGTAAACCATTGTCATTTCATCCTAGCTTCTCATTCTTGGTATACCCCATACTCTACATTAGCTATAGACCTTTGTTGTCATCTTTCATAAGAAGAATAGGAGTAGTTCATTCATCTTGATAGAGGAGTTTAGAGATATCTTGCTCATGGACATCTTCTTGATTCAAGTCTCCCCATTTGGTAAATGTAGTAGTTGCCATCTTGATTATTTTTGGTTCTTTTGTGCTAGATGTAGGTTTCTCATGAGATTGAGGAGAAATAGGTAACTCTCCTAAGAAAAAGGTGTCTTTTAATATTTTGTAGCTTCCACAACCATCATCTTGGATTATTGCTTTGACATTAGTTATGATTTTCACAATTGGTACTTGTGATGTTGAGGTAGAGGCTAGAAATTATGGGTCAACAAATTAGATTGTTGGTGTAATTCCATCATTCTTGGGTATTTGTGGGATCTTATAAAACTTGGCCTCAAGGCTCTTGTAGTAGTAGAAATGCTCAGGATATCCATGGATAGTGATTTCTCTACCCTCAATGGAAACTTCACACATTGATGATAGGTTGAGGCTACAACTTTTAGAGCATGGATCCAAGGTTGGTCGAGTAGTATGTTATAAGGAAGATCAAGATCAGGTACTTGGCATGTAGTTTCAACAATAAGAGGTCCTAATTGTATGTGAAGTGCAATGATTCCTTGTGATACTCATTCTTGGTTGTCATATGCTCTGATGATGGTACTCTTTGTCTTCTCAATAGTATCTTTTGAATATCCTAGATCCTTGATCAACTATAGGGTACAAATGTTTAGACCAACACCTCCATCTACCAAGACTCTTTTGACATTTTTTTTATGGATGAAAACCTAAAGTTGTAAAGCATGGTTATGAGATGGTTGTGATGTTAAATATTGCTCAGAAAAAGGTAAAAATATGGTTGGTGATATGCCCTACCATAGCTTAAAATTGATCAATATCACTATTCTTAGGAACAGATGACTCAGATAAGGATTTTTCTAGTATTTCCCTACACGTCTAGGAGATAACCTTAAAATTTCTAAAATTGATATAAGAGTGGTGGTTTTCTTATGCTGATCTACAAGATTGTACTTGCTAGGATTAGATGTGGACAAAGTAGGTTGTGTCCTAGATTGAGTTCGAACAACTCCTTGAATATTTATTTTGCCACATCGTGTGGTGACTCCACATTCTGTACTAGCTCCTTTGATGGTGACAATAGTGATAATGCTATCATAGGAGGTAACTACATTGGAATAAGTATGTTGAACATTGGTGTTATCCTTAGCTTTTCCATTGTTGTTTGCTTTGTTATGATCAATCATAAGGGTCTTGTATATCTTGAGATACTGCTTCCTATTTGGTACCTCAACATATATTGTATCGTTCTCTATGAGATCTTAGATGATATTCTTGAGTTTCATGTAGCTTTTTGTTTTATGTCCTTTGATTTTATGAAAGTCATAGCGATCATTCTCATTGTATGATCTAATGTTAGGATCTAAGACATGAATAATAACTTTAACCATGATTAAACTGAAGATCTTGAACCATAATTTTGTAATTAGAATGCTTAAGCAAACATTTGATGATTAAACAACCAAATTAAAGTGATGAAACTAATAGAAGAGAGAGAGGAGATAGAAGGAAAAACAAAAGTTGATAATAGAGTTTGCCAATATGGCTACGTCTCTGGGTCCCTCTTCAAAGAGTGATTGATCCTTGATTATGCTCCAAACAGATTACAAAGCATCAACAAAATATAGTGTCGAGTCTCCTGGTACACACGAGTTACAATGTTTTGCTCCTTCAAATGCAGTAGAATAACTTTCCTCCAAAGCACAAGTTGAACAAAACTCTACTATAAATTCTCTCACAAAAATCACCACTTCTAAGTCACCACTTGGTTACCAAAACTCCTAAACTCTCCTCTTTCTATACATAAAATTTACTCAATATGGTCTTTAACCATATGATTACAAAAACCTACCCTATCTCCAAAAATCCCCCATAATTACATAATTTTCCCATATGGGGTTAAACCACCATATAAAATAAAATAACCCCATTACAAAAAAAATTCTGTATTTTTACAAATAAAACAATATTATCAACTATTACCCCCTTTAAAAAAAATTATGTCTTATTTGAGTTCCATATTGTTTATTTGTTTTTGTATTTTCTCATAGGAAATCCATTTAGAGGTTGATTAGTTTTAATATTAGTTTTAATAACTATAATAAAACCAAACTCTCTCCCGTATATTCATGGCCCTCATAATTTCAAGCTATAAAAATCATAAGGGATTAAATTTGTTTTAAGTTTGGAGGTTAACTTTAATTTTAGTTTTGAAATATCTTTTATGAAAATATTTTTGATATTTTAATCCCCTTAAAAGTCTCATTTAAATCCCTTAAAATCTTTTAAAATCCTCTAAAAATATTTTAAGATCCTTAAAAATCTTTAAGAATCATTAAAAATCCCCTTAAAAATCTCATAGTGTGGGCTTTTAAAACTTAAAAGGTTTAATAATTTAAATACAAGGGAATTCAAATTTTAAATTCTATTTTAAAGTCATGTCATCTTTTTTCCACGCCATCATTCTTGCCACCTCATCATTCCTGCCATATCATCATGGTCAACTCTCAAATTTGACTAACCATAACTTTCACATACAGACTTAGATTTGGTCCATTTAAAATGTGTGGAAAGATCTTGACAAGATCTTCAACATGGTAATGAAATATGGATCATGTGGAACACTTCAATTTTTTATGACAAGTATCCACCTGGATCATTCTACTAGGATGCATTTTCTTGTGGTTCTTGGCAATTTTCAAATTTAGGAAGTGTTATCAAATTTGACAATACCAATTTCTTCATGATTGTCTCAATGGGTTCCAATAACTATTTGTACTTGTGTTTGGTATAGTTATTCTTGTTACCAGTTTGCCTTTGTTTCATGTTGGTGTTACTGATCTAATTGTTCTTAGGTGGTACCATTTTTTGAATAGTTGGTTGGATGTTAGCAACTTGATTGTTATTGGGTCTAGGAGCACTTAGTATGACCTTAGCGTCTACTACACCAACATTTGTTACATTTTTGTTCTTAGCCCATACACGAGGTTTCTCATTTAAACTGGTTGAAGGATGGTTGTCTATGCATGATTGAGTATTTCCTTGTGAGATTAGGGCTCTTTCAATGTTAAGGTCTCTTGGAACAAGCTTGTCATATCATGTGATGCATTGCATTTTCAAGTAGAATGTTAAATTTGGATCAAGTTTGGCTATAATGATTCCCAATTGTTGTTTGTTAGGAAGATGCCACTTGCTTTTACTACCTCTTTATCTCCATCGTTGTAAGAAATTAGCAAAGGTTTCTCTTGGATTTTTTTTGAGAGTGTACAAATCTTCTAGACTAACATCCATGTCAAGATTGAAGAAGAAGTGATTGATGAATTTTTCAATGATTTCTTGAAAAATTTTGATACCAAAAGGAAAATGAGAGAACCAATCCATAGCATTACCTATTAAACTTCGAGGGAAGAGAAGCATTACATATGAATCATTGTAAGCCACTTCCATGCACGTGATGTTAAATTATTTGATATGGTCAATAGGAATTCCTCTCCCTATGTATTTGTCAAATTTGGGTATTTCAAAACTAGGAGGGAATGGTATCATTGCTAAGTTTTGATCAAATGGGTAAGGGCACAAGTTCTGTGTATGAGGCTTCTTTGTCTTTCCCATGTGAACCTATCTTGCATTTCTTGTGGGAGTACTTTCAATTGTGATGGTAGATCATCTTGTGGATTAGGTGGAGGAACAAATGGTGGGATGAGAGATGAGATATTTGAATTTTAATAGTAAACTGAATGAAGAGCAACAACTATTATTGGAAAATCTATTGTAGACCCATCAGCATGCCTTCACATGGGATTATCATGATATGAAGGGATTAGATCCTAAATTTTGAACCAAAAAAATTTATATAAAAAATGATTGCACTCTAGTAAGGCAACTACAAAGAAGGATTAACCCTACACTGAGAGAAATCATGAAAGGAGAACTTCATAAATTATTGGATGTAGGGTTTATTTACCTCATTTTAGATAGTTAGTGGGTGTCTCCACTAGTGATTGTGCCCAAGAAAGGAGGGAAATGGTGAGTTTGTGTTGATTATAGGGAACTCAATGCTGCCACCAAGAAGGATCACTTTCCTTTACCCTTCATTGACCAAGTTCTAGAAACACTTGCAAGGAAGCAATAATTTTCTTTTCTAGATGGATTTAGTGGCTACAACCAGATCCAAATTGCACTAAAAGACCAAGAGAAGACCACTTTTACTTGTACCTAGGGGACCTATGCTTATTCGGTGCTCCCATTGAGTTTGTGCAATGCACCTGCAACTTTCCAAAGGGTAGTAATTAGCATATTCTCAGACATTTCTCATAACTGCATGGAGATTTACATGGATGACTTCACCACTTATGGTGTTGATTTTAACCAAGCATTGGATAATCTCAAGAGAGTCCTACAAAGATTTGAATACCATAATTTGTCCTTAAATATTCAAAAGTGCTTCATGATGATGCAAGAGGGTGTAGTTCTTGGCCACTATATCTCCCACAAGGGAATTCAAGTTGATCTTGCAAAGATTGAGGTAATCACAAATCTTCCTACACCTACAAAATAGAAGGATGTTAGAAGTTTCTTGGGTCATGCAGGATATTATAGGAACTTTATCATGGACTTTAGCAAGGTAGTAGCACCATTATATACCCTTTTCACTAAAGATGTTGAAATTCAATGGACCAAAGATTGTGAAAAAGCATTTTCTGACTTGAAAGTAGCTTTAACTCACAGTCCTATACTTGAGGGACCTAATTGGTAACTTCCTTTCCACATCCATACCAATGCATCATATTATTCCATAGGAGTGGTATTAGGAAAGAAAGAAGGATCTATTGAAAATGCTAATTACTTTGTCACCAAAAATTTGCAAGGAGTTGAATTCAATTATGCAATGATAGAGAAAGAAACGTTGGTAGTAATCTATGCATTGAAAAAATTTAGACATTACATAATGGGCTACCAAATCTTTGTGCGCATTGATCGTGCAGCCATTAGGTACCTTATGAATAAACCATTGATCATAGGTAGACTAGCAAGATGGTTATTTTTGATGCAGAAGTTTGATATAACCATTGTGGATAAGCTAGGGAAAGGTAATGTTGTTTCAAATTTTCTTTCAAAGATAACTACATCAGAGGACAATTAGCCCATAGATGACTCCTTCCTTGATGAGCATCTATTATTTCTTAGTATACAAACACCTTGGTATGCTGATATAGCCAATTACTTCATCACAGGTAGAATTCCTTCTCACTTCTCCCCAAAAGAGAAAAATGAACTCATTGAAAAATATTTTCCTTTCTCTTGGAATGTTGGATGTTAATTTTATACTGGACCAGATCATGTCATGAGAAGATGTGTAAGAGAAGATGAGACATATGACATTTTGAATGCATACCACAATGAACCATGTGGAGGAAACTTCATGGCCAAGAGGACAACAATGAAGGTTTTGAACATAGGATATTATTGGCCAACACTCCGCAAGGATGCAAGGAGGTATACAAAAAAATGTGATAGGTGTCAAAAAATGGGCAGGCCAACTAGATCTAATGAGATTCCACTATGCCCTCAGGTAGTAATTACTCCCTTTGACAAGTGGGGATTGGATTTCATAGGACCAATTGACCCTCCATCAAATGGCAAGTCTTACATATTAGTATGCACTAATTATGTAACAAAATGGGTAGAAGTTAAGGCTATGAAGCATGCAAGAGATAACAAGGTTGCTTAATTTATTTATGAAGAGATTTTCACAAGATACAGAGTCCCCAAAGAGATAGTGATTGATCAAGGAGCTCAATTCAAATAAAATCTTGTTGCAACACTAGTTAATGAGTAAAACATAAGGCACAAGAAGTCTACCCCTTATTACCCTCAGGCTAATGGCCAAGTTGAAGTGACAAACATAGAAATTGAAGTCATCCTAACCAAAAAAGTAGCCATCCATAGGAAGGATTGGGAAAATAGATTACTAGAAGCTGTTTGGGCCTATAAAACAACATGGAAAACAACTACAGGCTTCACTCCATTCGAGTTATTATATGGAAAAACAATTATGATGCCCATTGAATTTGAATATAAGACTACTAATTGCAGTAGATTTGGGGATGGATATTTCTAAAGAAAAAAAAGAAAGAATCATGCAGCTAAATGCTTTGGATGAAATAAGAAGAGCAACCCTGTAGCATATAGAAGTAGTGTATAATCAAAGAATCAAATAGCATGATAATTTTATCAAGGATAAGAAATTAAAGCTAGGAGATTGGGACTTGCTCTATGATTCAAGATACTAGGACAATGCAGGAAAATTATAGACAAGGTGGATAGGACCATATGAGGTAACTAAGGTTTTTCCCAATGGAGTTGTCCAACTCACCACCATTGACCCTGTCAGGTTCAAATTACTTGTCAATAATCATCGCCTTAGGTTATACCACAAACTAGCCTCTGAAGAAGATTCCCTACAACAATTCACTCAGCATTCAACACCTGAGCTTCTTGCAACCGAAGGCAGTGGATCTAGTGTCCCTCCAGCCTAATTGAGGTATGTATTTTTCATAATAAAGACTTTCACTTGCATGGAAGTCCATTTCTTTGTCATCTGCCCATCCACCCATCCATCACCACCTTTCTCTCTTCCATCACTTCATTCCACCTCACCTCACTCCACTTCATCTTCATTTATTGCTCACTTCATTTTCCAACAAGGTGAGTGTTACTTTATCCACAATCCTTGCAACAAATCTTCCATAGATTCAGGTATGTGCACATTAATTGTTCTCTTTAATCATAGTTTAAGAGTGTTCATTTAATCACTACACATTAGTATAGATGTTCACATGGATGCCATAATTATCTATCCATCACCACTCCCATCTAACATGTGAGGACACATCCAAATTTAGGTTGGGGGAGGGGAATGAAAAAGATGCAAATATTTTGTAAATCTATTTCCCATGTGTTAATTCATACTAGGTTATGTCAGAAATTTGAAATGAGTTGATTTGAAACCCGAGTGAGAGGACAACTTGCATGTGTAACTACAACTTCCATTTCTTCCCATCATAACTCTCTGTTACTACCTATTTTTCTTTCCATTAGTGACCCTATCAAAATATTGAGTTGAAGAGCAATAGTTGTAGAACAAAAGAAAAATTTAGTTGGTAGTAGTTCTAGAAAATTATAAGCTTGGTATTGGAATTTAGCAAATAATGTAGGGAAGTACATTTGATTGAGAAAGGGAATTGCAAGAAAAAGAGGTTGAAAATAATTTTTTTGGTTGCAGACAATGGGACGTGGGTTTATTCGAAACGAACCCATAGTAAATAATATTTTACTATAGGATGCACAATGCCTCGCTGAATTTCAAAACTGTGGATGGATAAATTACTTTTTGAAGTTGGATGGTTTTGATGAAATCATTTACCTTGAATTTTCTTAGACATTTTTAGAAGGAAAATCCACAGTAAGAGGGTTAGAAGTTGTGGCAACTAAGGAAAGAATCACAGAGGTTAAAGGGTTACATGTTGATGGTGAAAATTATCCTATTTCCAAAGACGCCCAATCAGCTAGGGCTATACCTCAATCTCGTAGATCTAGCAGGAGCATAAGCATGATCAAAGCCATTCCTAGTGCTTCAACCTCTAGTGTTGGCTCTAGTGTGAATCTTGCTACAGAAGAAGAAGCCTTAGAAATTAGTTCTTCTAGAACAGAGCATGCAAAAAAAGAAATCCCTTCTTCAGGTTCTGATGATTAAATTCCATTTGAAAACCTCATGAAAACTAGGGCACATCAGAGAGAAGTAGAAATAAGAAAAGGGAAGGATAAAATGCAACCTATAAGAGGAGAAGTGCCAAGTCCTAAGAATAGGAAGATTGAGACTGTTCATCTAGCAGTGAAAGGAAAATGTGAAGGACTCCCAAGGAATTAAGACCAGCTAGGCCTGTGTTTGGTATACCTCCATGGGAAATCTCTAAGCCTAGTAAGACTTCACATGAGGATCCTGAAGTTCCAATGGAGTAGGATAATGTTGAAGGAGAAGGAGACATATTTAGGAGAGCAGTAAATATAACACTGGTTGATCTTGCTAACATTACAGAAGAATTGGAAGGAAACAGGTCTCCCTATAGCATGAGCAAGAAGTCTTGCAGCAATAGCCAAAACTAGAGCAGGAGTTCCTATAGCCACAACAAGAGAAACAACCCTTGCACCAAATCTAAGAGGAAACAATAACTCTACAACTTGAGATAACTAGACAACCTGAGTCCATGCAATTAGTACCATATGAGGAGCCACCACTAAAAAATACTAGTACGAATCAATAAACCACCTAATTTTACATGCATGCAGTTCTTTTAAATTTATGGCAAGAAGTATAGAGAAGAGAGGAAGAATGGACAAAGGAAAGACAAAGATTAAAGGTGGAAATTCAAAAGAAGGATGAAGAAATTGGGGATAAAATGCAAAAATTTCCACCCTGAAGCAAAGAGTGGATGATATGGCAGCCTTGGGACCAAAGATTCTGGAATGTAGAGATCCTCCAAGAGTCTATGGTCTGCTCCTAAAGGAAAGGTATCTCTCTTCTAAGATGTCAAGAATTGCCTCAAGTTTGAATCCTTCTATTGACACCCCCATGGAATTCTTCAATTCCTATAGGATTGCTTCACCTAAAATGAAAACAAAAATTGTGTGAATTTTATTTACATAATTATGTTGTCATAAAAGACCATGATTGGAATCTGCTATTGTATGTTGTAGATATTCAATCCAGAGCATTCATGTCTTGGGTATAGAATGAGATTATTTGGGGACAACAAGATAGTGCTTATAAAAAATTGGAATTTGATATCCCTTTGCATGCTAGAGCTGAATCAAGCAATCCAAGTGACATTTACAAAGAATGGCATATAATGCTTCTTAGACCAAGTTATATTGATAGAATCATGCCTTGCATTGAGGTAGTTTACAGTGAGTATGAGGTAAAGACAACAACAAAGGAAGAGGCCATGAGGAGAAGTTTATCCCAAAGATGGAATAGTTTGATTGATGAGCTAAAATAGGTTGAGCCTCATTCCATCCACAATTATGTTGCAACACTAAAAATAATTGAGAGGTATATTGAGATTGGGAGAGCATAGGGATGAAACTAGCTTCCCTTGACATTCCAGCCACCCATGCTCATGTCGCCCATGCCAAATTTCAGATTTTACCAATTTGATGATGCTACCGAAAGGAAATGATGGAACATATTTGATAGATTGGGAGGATTCTATTGGGACCTAGACTCACGCACTACAGCTACTGATGTTGGACAACTCTCTATTACAAATTTTAGAGATTTGACCAAGCAAAAGAACAACACTTCCCCTACTAGAGGACTAGCAAGATATTATGTTGGGGGGAGTAATGAGCCTAGTTTTTGGTCTAATTTTGGGTAAATCTATAGTCTATTTGCTAATGGATGTCATGAAATTTGATGCTTAAGTGTTAATATTGGCATAATGTTTCCCTCAAACCATTGAAATTTCATAATATCCTATCCTTGAAAACCTTAATGGCATTTGGCATAATATGTGGGTTATCTATATTGATTTTGCATGTGATTTATGGATGTTTCCTAGAGTGGTTATAGATGTGCAGTTATTATGCATATTGACTCTATCATGCAGATTCAATGAGCTAAGCTAAGGAAGATTTGCTAGCTGGGCATGCACCATAATGTCCAGTTGAGGAATCGTTCCAAGTCAAAGGGAATCGGTAGCAAAGATTCTTCATGCAACTAAATGTAACTACCTTGTAGTGGGCCTTAATGATTGAGCATGCATAGGAATTATTGTTGTGTTGAACCTACACTTTGACTTGAATGTATGGCTAGATTCTTAGCATGCATAATTGCCATCGCTCCACTTTCCCCTATTTCCCCTAAATGACGTCCTCCCAATCATGGAGTTGAATTCCCTGCTTAGCTGTAGTATAAATAATAATCTAATGCTCCTCCTGTAGGAGTTGCACAATTTGGTTTTGTACTCACATTCTTCAGTTTCAATGATACAAATACATCAATTTTTGTATGGATGATCTATAGTGAATGAAATAAATCTAAGTTTGAGCATTTGAATTTATGTTAGTTTAGAGGATACTTATCCAAGGGGGCCCACTTGGTGATTAATTTGTCTTCTTATTTTAGCATTAGCTTAGTATTATTTGTTGTGTAGTACTTAGTTAGGAATCTAGCATTGATTGTTCTTGTAGCCACTAGAATTTCATTCTATGATTGTTCTTGTAGCCAAGTGACAAAGTAGTTTCTTGTTATTGTTCAGATTTCCATTCTCGTTCTGAATTTCAACATAGCATAATTATCAGTTGATGTTCAACATTTGTTTCATTTATTTCTAGAAATTTACTTTCAGTATTGTGTTTTTTAGCTATAGAATGCAATGATTACTTGAGCCCCTAATGCACATATTGTGTGGACCCATTTCAAGTTCACATCCCTGGGTTGAAAATTTAAATGCACCTTTGCGATGATTGAATAGTTGTTCAGGTCAGATGCCCAGTCTCTGAATCACATGATCCATAAAGGCCTAGTTATGAAGTCATTGTAGGAGGCCAATAAGTACCCACAAGTATACTGCTTTCAAATGGTGAGGTGTGACCAAAATATTTAGCAAGGCTAGTTGCAATACTAGGTATGAAAGTTTGACTTAGCCCTTGTGATGGAGTTGTGAAATCTTGTGTTAAACTTTGTGCTACAAATGTTGGGGAGATAGGAGGTACACTTTCAAAATGTTTATGCTCTAAAATTTATTGTCTAGTGAGCTCAAATGGGTTATTGGTAATATCTTTGATTTCGTAAGGTCCTGAAGGAGATGGTGGTTGTTAGGACGGTGCAACATGACTTCTAGGATCAAATTCTAAAGGATTTAGGTCACTTGATGTAAATGTAAATTTTCATTTTTCCATGATTCTGGTGTGTTGTGATCTTGTCTTTGCCATAAATTTGGTGTCAGGGTAATCCCACAGTAGTGGGGTGATCCCACAATAGTGGTTTACAATTTTTGGCCAAACTGGACACTGAAATTATTATTTTTAACTAAATCTTCACATTTGGGCACCTATAGCGGGTAAACCGTGAAGACTTTGAAGATGATACAAACTAGAGTCTCATCACATTTTGTCTGTAGATTGTAAAAATATTTTTTTCAAATTTTTTAGAATCAGATTGCACTTCTTTTTCCATCTCCCACGAAAACTAATTTAAAAAAAAAATAGCATTTTTAAAAAGTGGCGCACACCGTATAGTGTATAACTTTTTTTCCATGAAGGATAAAATTTTAATTATTTTGAATTTAGATTCATAACTCTGATATATAGTGCTTCCACTTGGTTAGATGGTTTTTAATTGAATATTTTTCCTTTAATCAAGTTTCGAAGTCAAAACAATTACAATTCAGACATAGTGCGATCGTATAACATATAACTTTTTTTGTATATATCAAAACTATTTTTATTTTTTTGTTGGATCAAGGACTTCAATATCTGGTGCACTCATATTTTTCATTTTTTTTTTGATAATCTGCTTATTTTCCACATGTGCAGAACAAAGACCTTCATTTTCAATGAAAAACCTATTTTTAATAAAACTAAAAAAACAAATACATAATAAAACCAAAACATATTAAAATTATATTCATTGGATAGCTCATTCCAAGGACTACTCGATTCCCAAATGGTTTGTGAAGATTCATCCATTTTCATCCCTCAACCGAGTCTCAAGGCCAAAATCGTGGTTTTTTGTTCTCGGGGATGAGGAATAAGTTTGATCGAACCCCTTAGGGTTCAAGGAACTCCCTAGGGTTTGCTCAACCAGTGGTTCATTTGAAACCCCTTTATATGGGCTTTGGCTGGCTTGGCAAGAAAAGCATTAAAAAGGGTCTGCAAACCCAAGTTCTAGCGAACCCTTAATGGGTTCGGTCGAACCAATAGGTTCGTATGAACCTCTAAAATCAAATTTTTTTCCCATACATTCATTTTTTGTGAGTTTTTCTTCCTCACTTCAATTGTAAACCACTATTGTGGCTTCACCCAAGTATACAATTTTTTCCAAACTGCACTTAAATTCATTACTTTAACTAAATCTTCACTTTTCGGCACCTATAGCAATTAAACCATGAGGAATTTGAAGATGATGAAAACTAGAGTTTCATGAAATTTTGTCTATAGATTCTAAATATATATTTTTTAAAAATTTTGGAATCAGATTACATTTCTTTTTCCATCTCCCTCAAAAACTAGTTTTTTTCATAAAACAACATTTTTAAAAAGTGACACTCACCATATAATGCATAACTTTTTTCCATGAAGGATAAAATTCTAATTCTTCGAATTTAGATTTTGACTCAATATATAGTGCTTCCACTTGTTAGAAATTTTTATTGAAAAATTTATTCTTTAATCAAGTTTGAAGTCAAACCAATTATAATTTAGACATAGCTAAACTATATAATGCATAACTTTTTTGTATATATATCAAAATTCAATTTTATTTTTTGTTGGATCAAGGACTTCAATATCTGGTGCACTCATATTTTTCAAAAAAAAATGATAACCTACTATTTTTCCACATGTGCAAAACAAAGACCTTCATTTTTGGTGAAAAACCTATGTTTAATAAAACTAAAAAAACATAAATAATAAAACCAAAACATATTAAAATTATATTCATTGGATAGATTGTTCCAAGCATTACCTGATTCCAATTGGGTTTGTGAAGAATCCTCCATTTTCATCCTCAACCCAAGCTCTGAAGCATAAAAAAATAGATTTTTTTTGTGTCTCAAGAAGGGGATGAGGGTTAAGGGGAGTTTGAACGAACCCCTAGGGGTTCAAGCGAACCCCCTTCCATAAGGGGTTTTCTTTGATTTTTGGGAGGGAACGCATCAAAAGGGTTCACTTGAATCCTCATTTGAGTGAACTGCCTATGGGTTCTCTCGAACTAGTAGGTTCATATGAACCCTAAAATCATGTTTTTTTCCTTGGGGTCATTTTTTGTGAATTTTCCTTCCTCACTTGAATTGTAGACCACTATTGTGGCTTCACCCGTCAGCTATGGGAGAGTTGTGTTGAGTTTGTAATGTTTTAACTCTCTAGTTGACTCAAACCCATGTAAAAGGGATGCTCTAAGTATTTTGGGAGCAATGATGATAATATGGGATGAAAAGATGGGTGATGTGGGAAGTGATCTTTGAAAACATTTTTGGACAACACTTTTGACTTAAGTTTTATGTTTTGATGTTGGAATAAAGGATGCTAATGAAATTAGAAATCTTTAGGGTAGACTTATGACCTTCAAGTTAAACTAGTTCAAAGATGATAACTATCTCAACTAACTGTATGGAAAAGGATATATTTCACATACAAAGTAGCTAAGATAGCATGTTGGCTTGATGTTTAAGTCCCAAAGTGTTTGTGTATTTGAAATTTTGCAAAGATAGATGAGGTGAAGGATGAATTTTGATGGAGGGGTGAGTGAAATGTTGGACCCAATATTGACCTATAGTGAACCTTTCATTTTGGAAAGACCAAGGTAGTGAGAATGATGATAGACCTCTAAAATGTTCAAATCCTAGAAAATGAGAGGATATATGGGAATGTACAAACCTATTCGAGCCCTCCTAGCTCAGGCATAAAAGTTTCTCAACAAAGTGTAATGTTTGCAGTAAAATATTGAAGCCAAATTTTGAATATACTTTGTTCTACAATTCCTATGTCTAAAATGGAGTGCTAGAGATTTTCCCCTATGGATTTTGATGGTTTGATGAATCATTTAAAGGAGTTGAGTCTCATGAAAAAGACTAGGATTTTGACTCCAAAAGAATGCATATAATTTTGGACTATACCATGAAGCACATCTATAAAATTTTGCTACCAATATGTTTCTATTTTTGTGAGATCAAGTGGAAACAATTTAAGTCTATGGAAAAAAGGGAGATATTTATTGCCATGTGCATGATGGTAATAAGGGCCTTCTAGCCTCAATATCGAAAAGTTCATCTTCTTCATCTAGAATGGTTGTTGTGTTTCTCCACTGTGAGTTTGTTTCCTTTTTTCAAAATTTAAGGTTCTCAAACTACTAATGAGATCTATTTGTTGACCATTCATGAATTCAAAGTTTGGCTGAATTATAGCACCTAGAAGATCAGGTTGTTCAACGAGAGCAATTGGTCTCCAAATAGTCATGTGGGCTTCATTTGTCAATTTATCTTTGCTTAAGTGAATTGATTTTACCACAAGCACTTGTCTTTGATTATGTTTCCAAACTAGATGTTTATTTCAAAAACATCATAACTTTCACAATGTCCATTTCATGAAAATCATGAGATGGGTATGTGTAGGATCATGATGGGCCAAAAAGTGGTGATATGATGGGTATGTGTAGGGTATGTGGCTAATGACTCTTTTTTCACCCAAAATTGATGAAACAAAAAGGGTTTTTAAAGGATATTCTCAGCTTTCCACCAATATAAATTATGTTTTACTTTTAATTTAATAATTAATTATTATTCATTTTCTACTTAAATTATGACTAAAGTCCTAATTGATAGGTTGATTGAAAAACATCTATAGCTTTCAAACATTATCACATATTTTGAATCCAAAACATGAGTCACATTCTATGCTTTTCATACTATAGGATTAAAAAAAATTGAATTTCATGAAGTTTTGACCAAGTTAAGGTGATCAGACATACGAGTTTTAATATTTTTTAAAAGTTGTAATAAAAAATTCATAATTAATTATTTGCAGAAAATTACAAAATAATTTCCATCACTGGGACATGGGTCCTACACTACTTATACCTAAAAATATTATTAAAAAATATATATTATGTTTTATTGTGGTTAGGGTGAGTTAGACATACCTACCTTATTTTTCCCTAAAATTTAAGAAATGCACACTACATTGAAATTTCAGGTTTCATCAAATATAGTTTTTTTCAAAATATAAACCTATTAGTTTAGAAACTACATTCAATTTGCTACATATTCTATTCACCACATATTTTAAATAATATAGATAACTTATTCAAATTTTTACATCAAGTTTCCTAACTCTGATTTTTCTAAATGTTTTGCCACTTAAGGGCCTATTTTCTCCATGATGATCCTGCACATACCCAAATTAAAGCCATAATTGCCTATGTTATCTTTGGTAAATACGGGTTTGAGATCAATTTCAAGACATTTAGAAATCTCTAAGGATAAATCCTTAGGACAAGCAACAATATCAAGGCTAATTCAAGAAGCCCATATTTGAGCCAAAGTGTTTCAAATTTGGATAGTAGGATGTTTGTTTTTGGATTTTTTTTGAAATCAAGCAAAGTGGTAAATTGACTCACAAGCATTACAGCCACAGGATATAAATGGCTATGTTTTTGAATTCCCCTTGGATTTATCTAGTGAAACTTATTTAGAAGTGGATGATTGGAAGCTTGAACAAGTGAAAACAAGCTCTGAGAACTCCTTATGTAGATTAGGACAAACTTTGAGGTTCTATTAGAATATCCATGAGGGAAACTGTTAATATCTACTAAGAACAAGTATGTGGACACAACAGTCGACACTCGACATCAACAAATATTAGAGTTTTGAAGAGCACCTACACAAAGGTTCATAATAATGGCATCCAGTTTAGAGTGCAGTGATAAAATCCTTGTGAGAGGTCTCCCAACCCTTAGAACAAGGGCTTTATGCATCATAAAGATATTGGGGGAGAGCTATCATGTACCGCTTCCCATTGATTATGATTTTCATTGAAACCACAAATTTATATAGCGGTCTGGAAGAGATTGACTTATGCTCATTACCGCTTGTGTCATTCCCTTGGGGTGAGTACTTTTTTCCCACCAAGGAAAGCCCTCTAAAGATGAAAAATAGCGAGTATGTACATCTATAGTTCAATCAAATTTGCTTGCATGCACAAAGAGAACACACTATGCTGTTTTCTCACTAGCATGGTTGTTCAATTTTAAACCTAAATTAAAAGATGTGAGTGATTTTGAAAAGTGTTAGAGAACGTTTTTGTCTCTTGAGATCACCAAATGATGTGATAGAATTGCATACACATTCACAAACAAAATTGAAAATCACAAAACAAAGCAAACAATTGTCAATTTTATCCTTCAAAGCAATAATGAGTTAATTTTAAGCACCAATTGAAAGATGATTTTTCCTTGTTCAATTTTAAGCCCAATTGGAAGATGTGATGTGAGGGTTCAATTTTATCCAACTTTGAACATTCATTTTAAACCCAATTGAAAACTAGTGCATTTCCTAAAACTGAAAGTTAAAAAGCATGAAATTGGGTTATAATTTCCCCAAAGCATTGAACGCCTATTACAATTATAGAATGTTAAGATAAAAGATAATTTCTTCAATTTCACTCCATGTACCTTTAAACCTTGCAAAACCCTATTAGTCTAACAATGAAAAAATAGTTAGAAATTCATCAATGATCAAATAAACCAAAGAAATTAAGTCACATGTTGAAAAAAACATAAAATTTCTTACCCTGGTTGGGAATTGCTACACACAATAGCGTCGTAGTTTGAGGTTTGGACATCACTCTGGTGAAAACGGGCATTGCTCTATAACAAGACCAATGAGTACAATTGTGTCACTATTTTGATTGGTGTCGCTACTAACGAATGTGTCACTGTTTGGAATTTCAAAGCGTCAGTCTAGTGAGTTTAAGCATCACCATTTTCCCTTCACAATATCTTTAAATTAAATACGTTTCACTATATTGAAATTGATGTCAGTAGATTAAATATACGTCATTGTTTCAAATTGACTGGGCGTTGCTATATGGTGACGCTATTCAAATAACATCGTTGTTTGTGGTTTGAGCATCATTGCAACCTGCAAAACAACATGAACATGAAATTTGAGCTAAAAAACAATTAAATGATTAGTTTTCCCTCCTCCTAGAGCCAAAATGTGATGTGAGAATACCGGTATGGGCCAAATTAAGCTTGATCCATGAAGAATCAAAGCATAAAGAAGCTACCAATACTCGAATCTCAACAAGAACAATCAAACATGATCAAAATTAACCTTTTCATCAAAACCTAACATGCTAAATCATGAAATATTTAAAAAAAATATATTCTAATCCATCTAAAACTTATCCTTTTGTGGAATTGGTGTCGTGTTGATGTAGAATGACAACCCTTTCCCAATCTTGTGATTAATGAGCTTGTTTCAGTTGATTCTATGTAAGAGAATCAATGAAACCATGGTGTTTGGCATATGAAAACTTAATTTATGCTAAAATGAACATGATGCAAGCTAAGTTACCATGATTTTATGCTATAATTGATCTAATTATGCAATTTATAAGCTAATCTAAGCTAAAATTATGCTAAAAGATGAAAACCCTAATTTAGTTACAAACTAAGATAGATGGGTGGAAGCCATTAATGGATTCCCTAAGCTATTATGCAACTAGAAATGAACTAAAACAAGCTAAAAGTGAGTAAAAGATAAGTGTGAATGTGAGTAAATTCAGCAACATAAGTTTGCAATAAAAGATGGATTCATTCATCTCCAAATAGTGATCTATTTATAGGAGAGAAAATGAGGAATGGATGGTTGAGATCAAAAAGCTTAATCAACAATTCAAGATGAAGTGGATGAGAGGCATGGATCATATATTCTCATCAACGGATGGGAACACATGATGAAATTTAATCAAGGGCTCACACTTACCTCCATAAACACACTTTTGAATTTCTCACATGGGTCAAAGGTAACTTTCTTAAGAGGTTGAAGGTTTAGCTTGTCCAAGAAGCGAAGTGAGTTGATTGGAGGAGAGGGAATTTTCCTTAGAATATTCCTTTAGGTGAGGAAAAAAAGGTATTTTACAAATTTAAAAAAAAAATTATTGTGAAAAAATGGATAAAGAATATTCCATGGGAATATTCCCTTTGACTAGAGGAAAACTAGTTTAATTGCTAATTAAACAAGGTTTAATTTATGCAATTAGGGGATTAGAAGAATTATAAGATATTTATTAAATTAGATAATTTAACAAATAGGGGAGGGGTAAAATTATATTTAATTAAATAACTTAGGGTTATTTAATTAAATAAGATGACTTAAGGGATTAAGTAAAATATTTTGATTTATTTAATTTAATGAGATGAAGTTTTAGTGCGAAAATAGATGAATTAACCCAATTTAATTAATTAGGCCAAATAGACAAAAATGATGCAATTAATTAATTAGCTAGGCTAATTAAATCAATTAAGTGAAAAGAGGATGGATTAAAGAGGAAATGATGTTAGTAAATATAATTTAAGTGTATGAAATCTATTAGGACATTTTTCAGTGTCTACACCTAGTAACTTAAGTTGTTTCTTTTTGCACATGCTTTTAAAAATCTGTAAGTTTCCCAAAGGAAATCCCATCAAATGGGACCATATTCATCCTAGCCAACACCAATTTTTGGCATTCAATTAATTCATGAAATTTATAACATTCACATAAGCTTTTAGTCTTGAAAAACTTGTTATTTCCATGAGTCCCTGAAAAAGTATCGTTCATATAGTTTTGAGTTGATTTGTGAAAAAGTCATACTAGCCGCAAGTGTTGTTTCCTCTTCGCTTTAGCTTAAGCCTAAAGACAAGATATTATTTTTCAAGTCTTTTATTCCCCAAACTCCCAAAATTGCATAATATATCTCATCTTTATCTATTCTTATTATTTCATTGAAGAAATTCTTAGTGGGGCATATAAGGTATTCTTTTGTTTTCACAAGTCCTAAAAATGTTGACACATGTCCCATTTCAATACAAAAGAAATAAGTACTTTTATCTTCATGGAAAGGATTTAAAATATTTACAACTACCATTGATCTTTATCAAATTGATGGTCCACATTCAAAAATTGAGAACTATCACTGGTTGTGCCTTCAAGCATGTGAAGACATTAATAGTAGATTTGATTTGTATCTACCCAATTTTATATTGTATTAGCATTAATTATCTGTATTTTTATCATTCCAAGCATAAAATGAAGACATAAAAGAAAATTTATTGTAGATTTCTATTGGTGTGAATAAAGTCTTTTACCTCATTAATTCCTTACTAGGAAACTTAGGGGACATATTCACATGTCTAGTTTACTTAGGTCCTAATATTCTTTCTAGAAGACTTATTTGTCATTTCTAGATTTTATATTTTTATAGGTAGCTATGACAAGTTGTTCATATCTTAAGATTAAGATATTTTTCATAATCTTATGACATCTTATGTCTCACTTTGGCTATATAACCAAGGGGTTCTCATTTATTGTATATTGAAGAATTTGGGATAATTAATTTCATTGCAATATTAAACATTTCATATTGAATTATATTTGCATAATTGATAGGAATAAATTTTATTCTTGTCATATTGGTCTTCTCTCTTTGTGCTTTCTATTTGGCCTGTAGATCTTGAGTGGAAATTTCCATAGCCAATTCTAACATGGTATCAGAGAAAGTGGGGTGCCTTTGGTTAGCCATTTTTTGAGAGATCTTGGTAGAAATTGAAAGGTTGATTATGTTATTCTCTTGCATCATATGATGATCTAGAGAATAAAAAAACTTGATAGAAATACCATATTTTTGGGGTTCCTCTTTATGGCTTTATATTATAGGTTCAAATTAAAGCTTGTTTGCACAAATTTGAGCTCACCATTGAGTTCAAAGTGTTTGGGAAAGTCAATTTTTATTTTTATTTCATCCAAATGGACATATGAGGCCAAATCTATGAGGGTTTGAACCTAAAGAGTGGTTGCTAGATCTAGAAGATAGTTGCAATTTTAAAGAATTTTGGGTCAAATTAGACCTTGTCATCACATCCAAAAGGCCCAAGAGCCCTAAGATTGATTGTCAAGTTATCAAAATTTGAGCACTTCACTTAGGGCTTGAGGAAAAAAATTCCCCTCCATTGTTAATGCAGTTGCCATTATGATAGTAGGTATGTTTTTCTAAAGAAAAAAAAAAGTAAAAAATAAAAAATCATTCGATTGAATTTTTTTGGATTTAAAAAAAAAAAATTATACAGTCACGTTATTTCTTATATATTTATTTATTTTTTTCAAAAAAATTGTTTTTAAAAAAATTAAGAGGTATTGTGCAGGGTACGTGTGTACCCTGTGACCATACCAAGTTGGTCACCATTTAAGGTGTGGCCCCACCTAAGAGTCTACAACCCCTCTTAGGGTCCAAAAATGTTATTAAGGTCGTGAACTATAAAAGAATTCTTGACCCTCCTTTGATTAGTGTTAGGATGTGGCCACATGACCCCCCACCTTGAAATTTTTTTAATAAATTATTTTTTATATAAAAATGAAAAGGGGTACAAATTCTACATATGCCAACCTTCACAAAATTTCTAGTGGCTCTATCAATTTGGTACCACACTTTACAATTGGCTAACAATATCTAGATTTGTTGGAAATATAATTTAGTTGGTAGAACTCTCTCTTTGGAAATTTCTAAATCCAACAACAATTTGCTAAATTTGTTGAACAATATATTTTTTGGAAAATTTTACCCTCTCATAGTTGAAGATTTGGATTTTTAGGTCAATCTTTAAATACACATAACTCGGGCTCAAGACCTCTATTTTGTGAGGAATTTTTTTATTTGGGCCTGAATTTCATGCTCTTCATGGTGGTGTAATTATTTTTTAATTTTGGTGCATGGGTTTTCCAAAATTTGAAGATTCTCATAGGTGTTACTTGACCATTCTTGTTTTGGGAGCTTCTAGGGCTTCGTTCTTGCTCCTATAGTAACATTTTTGGGTGCATGATTTTTTGTGTAATTTTAGTGGTATGATTAGATTAATCTCATTTTATACCAAAATTTGTACTTGATTATGTGGCCTAATTTTGGTACTTGCATGTACCAAGATCAAGGCCACTTCACTACTTTTGACAAGTGGAATTTATAATCACACTAGTGATAAAGTACCAAGCTCACATATTTATGGGGGTTCTTTAATTAAGTGAATTTGGGGAAATTATTCTTGTGGTTGTGGTTTAATTCCTCTTGATTTGTGTTATTTCCTTCTTGTTTCATAATGGAACCATCTACAATTCCACTTCTAACACATTACAAGTATCCTAAATGGAAATCTAAAATGAAAAAATTGCTAAGAGTTAAACGATTGTATAGGATAGTTCATGGGCTTGATGGTGAACCAAAAGTTGATGAAGCTAAAAAGAATAAGTGGTTGAATAGTTGTGAAAAATCTGTAGACACGTGAAATTAGCATTATGCACTTAGTTCATATTCATCCGCTCATTAAATTAATCAAGCTCATCAAATCCATTCACCAAGTAAATCAGGACTATTTAATTCATTCCTAAGGTTATTCATTTAAATTAAATAAGTCAAAGTCTCACAACAACCTTTTAATTAAATAAACCAACTTTATTTAATTAAATATCAAAACTCATATTCTCCCTCTTGATTTAAATAAAAAAAAGAAAAAAGGTCAAAAAAATCTAAAATCATACATCATCTAGTCTAATTGATCTAGTAAACTGACACCTACATCACATCCTCTAATCCCTTGCTTCCCAACAATATTTTATTCATTTTAAATTCATCATTTTCTTTCAACACTTAAAAATGGAATATTCCTCAAATTTGAATATGAAGACAAGTTGACTTGTCCCTTCCAACATTGCAATAACTTCTCTCTTACATGTCCCCCTCTCAACATTTAATTCACAAATTCAAATTTGAATTTCCCCCTCTTTGGCACATTGGCCAAAACTTGCACATTCCTCAACCTATGACAAGCTGACAAGTGGCCTCATCTCATTGGTCCAATCTTTATCCCACATTTTTCTCTTATGAGCATTCTTTCAACTTGTTAATTGATAAGTAGAGGGTTGATTCTTCATCAAGTCATCCACAAAGCTAATGCAAAGTCACTCTCTTCAATTGAGAACTGATTTTTCCCACCTCATATCATCCTCATAAGCATTTTTATATAATTTTCATCATGGAGCTTAGCAAAGGATTGGGAAAGGGCTTTTTTCCATAGAAGCACCAATCCACTATGAGATAAACATACTTCATGTTTTTCATATGCTTATTTAGCTTGCTTTTGTCATTTGTTTCCATTTGGAAGCATTGATGTATTATTTCATAGAGATGTTGTTATCTATTTTGTTTTAGCAACTAACCATACTAAGTGTGTGTGTTGGAGGTTTTAACAATTTTTAGATTCAACATCCACATATGGCGCTAGAAGGAGGCCTGTTAGACCTATAGTTGTTCTCTGTTCTCTATACTAAAATCCATCAGCTTTGTCTTGAATTTATTCTTTTGCTGTTATAAATTTAGAGCATATTCTCGCATACACATCCTTTTTAAACTCTAAAAAGAAAAAAAATTATCTTTGGGGAAGAACAAACTCTTCAGCCTATTGAATTTTTTGGAAATCAATCTGAATTTTCTCTGTGCTAATCCTTTGCTATCTCATTTAAATGAATGGAACACAAGTACAAGATAGATGGAAGTTCTAAATTTTGTTATGTTGTTTTGTCAAAAGCCAACTATTTATATGAACATTTTGTGACGAATGTTCTTGTTGTTCTATTTGAAAGTTTAGTAGTCTATAAAAAAACCGTTTCTTCTTTTCAGTAATTCCGACAGACCTCATCTTCATTATATAGCCCCTTACATTTCTTCTTGGCTCTCTAATGAATGCCCAACCTCTTCTTCACCATTTCCATCATGTTCTTATCTTTCCCTTCTCTAAACAACTCACTAAATTTTTTCTCCAAGGCACAAGACTAGTTAGAAATTTGGAAGTGATTTGTAAGGCTAGAGAATTTTTGTATCTTTAGTCAACTTGCTATAGCAAAAGTTTAGTCCCTCCATGTGAGAGAAAGTAGCTAATCATTAGGGAATGCGAAGTTCTTGTGCTAGAAGATACAATAGGTATACAATTAAATATGGCACACTAGATGCTTTGATGTGAACAAATCCATAACCTTCCAACCTTGCATCCACCGCAGAAACTACCTGCATCCTTATGTTAGGCTTCCTAGTCTTATAATCGGAAAGATAACTACATGTGTAGCAACCTTCATTTCCTTCCTATTTAAAAATCTTGCCTACTTATTCTGCCCAAGTTTCAGTGCTCACATGGCAAGTGGTCAGTGGAGTAGATGATGAAATGATAATCACTGTCAAAATCTTTGTTGCAACATGTCAATATCTTTCTTGAGTTTAGTGAACACAGTCACCTAGATTCACTATTGTCCTACCAGTCGTGTCTTTCCAAAATTAATTTCTTTCAGGAGTAAAATCCAGATGAGGTTAATTTCATGTCTGAACAAGTCCGCCGCTTCCTCTATGCTTCACATTGTTCTTGAGAGGTATGTCTTGATGCAGCGGAAACATTGAACAACACCAAGTTGGAATTGAAATCATCCTATATCAAATGGCAGACATTTAAAGTGTATGAGATATTCCTTCAGAAATATCTTATGCATCATCTTCTTTAATATCTTGTGGGGATTTATGAGTGGGCTTTAGAATATGTTTGGAGTTATTTATTTCTATAGAGAAGATGTGGGAAAATGAAATTTTTAAACATTGGGGATGTTATCTCTGTGCATTAAATCTCTGCGTCACCAATCACCTTTCACTCATTGTTTATAGGAGGATTTTTATAGTTTAAGTGGAGTTTAGTCTTGAGTTTGGCACCAGTGATTTTTGCTAATAGTGATACCAATATTTGGTAAAATTTTGAACTTCATTTCACAAAAATGTGATCCCTTATCATTGGCTGAGGCGGTGGTGAATACACTTCAAATTATAATCATAGATCATATAGTGTGATAGGAGACAACCATTAACCCAATGTTTATGACATGCAATGAGATCAGATATGCATTATTATTGAAGGAAACATCACATTAATATTGAGTCTTTCTGTCAATCTCGATATTGTTTCCTAGCTACATTAATATTGTTGTACATAAAATTTGAATACTGAAAATTTAAAGATTTTGCAAAAGAAACAACAGGGGAAAACTACATGAAGGGGCAGTTGGATTAAAAGATTTGTCATTAATATCGCTACTTCTCTCAATTTTTTAGAATGATTAGTTCATTAAATGTTGATTCAGGTTTGAGATATTGACTGATGTTTTTAAACAATAAAATCCTTGTTTACAATAAATCTTTCTTGAAATGCTTAAAGCTTATTACCTTGTTTATAATGCCTCAGCTAGTGGATTGAAATAACTCCATCATTGTGTGAAGAATCAATTAATACCTATGGAAAATCCTTGTTGAAAATAAATTAAAGCATATGACTCTTGTATAATCAATTTGAAAAGTCAATTAACGCATATCTAGCCATTGGCAGGTATTGAATATTTGAATATTGATTGAAACTTCCAACTTGGAATTGCTTAGAATATAAATTTTTTACATTATCAACATTATTTATTTTATGAAAGTTGGCATGAAAAATGTAATTTATTTTTGGAAAATATTATTTCTTGATCTTAAACATAGTTGTGATTAATCTGATTTTGTGTCTTTACTTTATAGGAAAAAGGTGAAGCATTGGAATCAAGCGAAAGAAAAAAGTGAGAATGGAGTTGAAGAGAATTAGGCATTGACATTTGAAGACTCACAAAGCATTTTTGAATGCTTAAAAATTTCATTATATGCTTTAATTTTCTCTTTTGAACCAACTTATTTTTTTTATTCTAAAAAGAACAACCCTTGAAAGCTTTCATTTTCACGACAAAGGGGTTTAAAAAGAGCACTAAGAAAAACTTACTAAAGTTGGTTTTTAGATTAACAAATTGAACAAACAAAATCTTCACATTTTATTTTTTGATGCTTAAAAAAAATTCATCATTGCTTTGAGGCTTAAAATGAACATGTGTTTTTTCATGTTTCGTAATCTCTTATTCAAAGTAATCTCATCTAAAAAGGTGTATGCACTTCTCTCGCGCTTCATGGCGATCTTGAGAACCAAAATTATTTTTGATGACATTAAGTTGCATAAAATATTGCCTCCACATTTCAATTTTGGAACTAAAATTGAATAAAACACTATGTGAGTGTGAGTAAACCTATTGCATGTGTTCTCCCTTTGTTTCGAAATGAAGGTTGATTGAACTATGAATATGTTTTCTCGCTTTTGTCTATCTTAGACGGCTTGCTTTGGGGAAAAAGTACTCAAGTAAGGGAATGACTCAACCAATAACACTCTAAAGCAAAGAGTATTTCCAACCGAGCTATAAATGTGGGTATTGGAGTAAACGCCAATATCACGCGGTTGATTCTGACAAGATGGATCCAAAAGGGGAATCTTGCCATATGGGTCAATCTCCACAAACGGAAAGTCCTTATTAAAACCCATGTGCTAGAATTTTCCAAAATTATTTAATCTATTTGATGGTCCAAGAACGGTTGTTCTGAGGCCACCGCACACTTTTATAGTCTTTTAGTAGAAATGGAAAGCATGTCATGGGAGTTTCATGGGTGTTGATGCTTGGCTTCCCTAATTGATGATAATGAGCCATGGAGGGGAGCTAGTGGGGTCAAGCATCTAACCATTCGCTAAAGATAGGCATAGCTAGACTTGTCGAAGTGAGAATCTAACAAATATTGTCTTACACATCCATAGGGTTGTACTTATTCTTGGGTTACAAAATGCAATGCTTGATTGAAAACATCTTGAAAAAAAACACTTAACATCATCATCCAAATTTCAAACCCTTTTTGAGACAAATACAATTGGCTCAATTGATATGTTATTGCTTGCCCTTGGGATTTACATCCTTAGAGGTTTCTAAACATTGGATTACATCTTGATTTTTCTACTAAAGTAAACAATAGGTAAACCTTTTCCTTGAGCTCATCTAATTTCCACATAACATATCTTGTGGGGTTTGAAGAAATTTAGACATTGGACATCTTAGTTTGAAAACTTAATCAAAGAGAGTGTTTTTGGTAAAATAAATCCATTAAGCAAAGCTAAGAAAAATTAACTTTCATGTGTGTTGAAGCCTCATGATTCTTGAAAAATTCAAAAGCGAAGGTCATTGGTTGGAAATCCGAAAGTGTATGTCAAAATTGAATCATTCTTTGGTTCTAAAGGTCTCTAGGAAGCATTTGCATGTTCTTCAATACCTAGGTCTAGGTAAACAAAGTGTCTTTTTTAGGTTCATCTTAGGATCAAAGCAAATAAAAATATTTTTCATCCATCCTTCAAACATCAAAACAAACATCATCTCACAATCAACTTTCGGAAAATCTTGAAATCATGCTTAATGCTAGGCTTTTTGGCAAAATCAAAATCATCAAAATCCTTGAGACTAAATCCTTGAAAACATTATCAAAATCACCTTTGGCTAGGTATGTGTATGTGTATCCTATTGCATATGCTTAATTGAATGTTATCAAAATCATCTCGTTTAGCTTAGTATATGTAGATGAAAACTTCTTCATGTGCTTAGTGAAACTTTCATCTTGTTCGGATAGGTGTGGGTAGATGCATCCTTCTCCCCACACATTCAAAATTATCATCATTTGAGAAAATCCATCCTTAGATAATCATCCAAACATCTTTGGGTCTATTTTTTCAAAAAACCAAATCAAAATCAAAATCAATCAAGGGAAAATAAAAATAAAAATCTGAAACATATCTGAAAGTCCCAAAAACCTAGTATCTCCTTCAAGATTTACCAAAATATCATAACATCCACATCATCCATCTTTTGCATCATCATCATATCACCTTTCATTCCTCAAGATACCCTAAAATTTTATACTTTGAGGCATAAAATAAAGATCAATCCAAAAAATCAAGAGATTCATCTCCCATTCTTAAAAAAAAAAAATCCTTATTTTATGGTTCAAACTAGATCTCAATACAAGAAGAGCATGGAAGCCAACAAAGAAACACTCGCTTCAAGTGATTTAAGTCAAACCACTCCTGAAATGAATCCCATTGGATATGGAAATATCATAGTTAACCTTCCAAAATCATCGCAAAACCCACAAGAAGAATCCCAAGGAGAAGACCTCACCTTTGCGATGTCTCACGATGAAATAACTGAAATGCTTCAAAATCTGGAAAACCATAAGATCGTCAATATCATGATAAGGCTTAAACCTTCGTTATACATGCTTGAAATAGCAAAGCAAGGGGCCAAATTGCCTTCAGATTTTGACATTAGTACCATAGTGGAGACATCTTTTCCTCCAATTTCATCCACCATTCCCATCTCATCCACACCCCCATCCCAAAATATCACTCAAAAAATTTTGCAAATCATGACATCTTTTGCTCCAACCAAACCTAATGTTAATAAAGGAAATGCATTTCTCAATGCTATTCAATCACACCCCCTTGTTAACAATCAAGACATAGCTGCAAACATCATCTTGGAATAAAACATACCTGAAAACCAATTACATAAGAATGTTCCTCTCACCTTCCATCATGATCCATCATCATCATTTTTCCATGCAACACCTCAAACTTCCCTCCTCACAAATTTGCAAGAGGAAGGAGACATGTTCAGACCAGGGGGAATTTTTGACACTAGAACATTTTTGCAAGGACTCACACCCCTTACATTTCCACCACTTCCTCTTTTTCCATCATCATCCACACCACTCCTTGGCTTAGGGCTTCCCCCCTTACCAAGTATCGATCAAACCAACATCCCAAATATCAATCAAACCATTATGCCAAAGGCTCAAAATTTGTCATTGATATCATAACAACATATGACAACTACACAAGCAATCACAACATCATCAAATGCCCCCTAACATCGCAAAGCATAGTCTCTCAAGGGCCAATCACATCAATAACACCACTTATCACTCAGACCACCACATCAACAACACCATCCACCAATCAAATAATCAGCATGACATCACCACTCAACACTACAACAAACGCCATTCTAAATTCACAACCACCCCCACCACCACCAACTTCCACCACATCAAGCCAATACAACGCGACATTGCAAGTTTCTTTTCAAATAGGATTCCAACAAGTGCAAAAACAAAAAGTTGTACACGTAGCTGCTCAAGCTACACAAGCTACCCAAGATACACAAGTTGCATTACAAGAGCAACAGGTCGTGCAAGCCCAAGATTTATCGCAACAACAACAACATGCCACCCAAGCTACTCAAGCACAAATTCTATTACAAAAACAAGCGACACAAGCACGATCCCAAGCACAAGTAGTGCAAGCTCAAGCACAAGCTCAATATCAGGCACAACAAGCCCAATATCAAGCACAACTTCTTGCACAAAAATAAGTAGCACAATTCCAAGCATATCGGCAAGCATTAAAACAATACCAAGAGTAGCAAGAAGTAGCTGAATTAGGATCCCAACAACAAGCACAACAACAAGCACAATGGCAGAGAACCTTAGAGTAGCAACAATAAGATCAACAACAAGAATTGTTCAGACAACATCAGGTGGAAGCCTACCTAGCTCATCACAACACGCAAATCCCATTGAACAACACATCAAACAACTCATCCATCCAACCCACAACTGAAACACCACAAAAAAATTTCATCCCACCCCTAATCTGCAAAATGATGTGATGACACAAATTAGCTTGCTCTCGCAACAAGTGCTTGATCTTCAATTAGGGATAACCACAAAGAAACCAAGAAACTTGTGTCCTTACCCATTTGACAGGAGCCTAGTGATGAAACCATTCCCTAAGGGATTTGAGATCCCCAAGTTTGAAAAATATCGTGGGGTGGGAAACCCTGAAGATCACATCAGGGAATTCCAGGCTCATTGCATGGAAGTCGCATACGTCGATATGTATCTGATGTGACTATTTCCTAGGAGTTTGGTAGGCCATGCTATGGAATGGTTCTCTCATCTACCTTTAGGCATTATAACATTTCAAGAAATTATAGATGCATTCATTAAGAACTATGCATGCAACATTGCAATGGATGTCAGTCTAGAAGAACTCTCAGCTTTGAAACAAGGAAAGGGTGAATCATTCACTTCATTCCTAAAATGATGGCGATCCAAGGCCAATCAAAGCAAGTGGAGCATGCTAGAAGAACAACAAGTTTGCATCATCATCACCAACCTTGACTGCCTCTTGGAATTTCATCTCAAGGTTCAAGGCATCACCACATATGATTAGTTGATCCCCAAGGTGCTCAAGATCAAAAGAGCCCTTATGACTCAACTAGTGGGATCAACTTCATACCCCGACCAACAAAACAACCGCCCACCCTCCAATTACAATGATAAACCTTGCACGTGGGAAAGGAACAAAAACATTAGTAATGATGGTGCTGTCAATGCCAAGGTGGTCATTAGCTCCCCTTGCCAAAATACACCCACACCACAAATCCAAAACCAATGCCACAAAAATCGTCATGCAACACAACAACCAAACCAAAATCTGACAATCAATAATCTCAATGATCAAAGGGGACCACCTCAACAGAACAAGAATTATCCCAAATGAAAGTACACTACTTTGGGGGAACCATTAGAAGTCATCATGAAAAAACTAATAAATGAAAAAATCATCATGGCTCCTATCTTTGGGAATTACCAAGAACCAGATGTGAAACCTCCTTGGTATAATGAAAATCAACTCTGTGAGTTCCATAAAATCAAAGGATATACCACAAAAAGTTGTATGAAATTAAAAAACATAGTTCAAGATCTCATCGATCAAATAATTATAAACGTGGAACAACCAACAAGAAACCAAGATCTTAAGATATACACAAATTTGATGCCCAATCATGGCAATAAAGGGAATAATAAAAACACCGATAAAGGGAAAGGAACCCACGCAAATGTGAACCATGTGTACGAAACTGTTGTTGCCTCCCTAGATGAATACTACATAGTCATCACCATCAAAGGCACCCATGCTGATTGTGGAGTCACCACAAGAGGCAAAAAAATTACCATCGCAGGATCATCCTAGCCAAAAAAAGTCCCTGCATCTAGATCTATCCCCAATGGCTAGAATTTCCTAGATCAACTAAAGAGAATTCCAGTGCAAAATTCATCATGGAATTTCTAAAAATATCATCTTCCCATAGGAAAATTCTTGAAGAAGCATTGGCCTCATCCACTATCCCAGCAGATCTTGATGCGGAACAATTCCAAGCTATGTCAGAAATATCATTATGCCAAATCTCCTTACATTCTTTGACTAGGATTTCCCTACTCAACCATCTCACAACCATGAACTTCACTTAGAATTCATAGTACATAAGAGCAAAGTCAAAAGTGTCTTGGTGGATGGAGGTGTAGGTTTGAATATATGTTCTCTCAACCTCATCAAACAATTGAAAATACCAAAGGATTCTATTGACAAAGGAAAGGGTATCACAATAAGAGCATATGATGATAAAGAAACAGTGTCCCAAGGCACGATCAAACTCCCTATTCAGGTAGGGTTGGCTCTCATGAAAATCACTTGTCAGGTCTTGGACCTTGACTTACCATATAACATCCTTCTGGGACATCCATGGATTCATACAATGAAGGTAGTAGCGTGAACTTTCCATCAATGTGTAAAATTGACACATGAGGGACAAGAAGTCACTATCCACAGAGATCTTGAACCCTTCTCCTATTGCAAAAATCTTGAAGTAAAGTATTACAAAATCCTCCAAGTACCAAAAAATGATGAGGGCCCATCTACACCATACATCAATCTTGCCACTCTCACATCCACTTCTGTGACAGAGACACCTGCCACTCCCACCATCCCCACAATCTCTAACATTAAGGTCACCATCCAAGATAACAACCATGGAAAATAAAAGCTCCCTAATAATGATTTTTTGGTAGGAGAGTTACCATAATCTCCTAGATCATGGGGATGACCACAAATAAATGAAGCTTCCACATCCCAAACGTCTCCGAAAAACTATCCCACCTTTACAAGTTGGGGAGATCTTGGATGAGAAGTTATTGAGGTAGATCCATCTCATATGTTGTATCCATAGGAAAGACCAGCACCAGATTTACCAATGGATGACAGAAGCAAGGGTCTACAAATGATGCTCACAATGGGCTATGACAAAAACCAAAGACCAAGACAAAATGAAAATGGGCTTATAATACCTATCATGCTAGAGATGCGACCAATAAAAAATATTGGCCTTGGATGTACCCCTCCGAGTATAACCATACATGGCCAAAGTCCTCTGGTTAGAATGGTTAATAATCCTCTTCAGCCAACCCTAGCAGAACTATGCTTACGAGTGTCTACAGGTAGAGTCATAGATAACTTTACATTTGATATAACTGACGTCTGTAGTAGTAGCGATGACAAGGATCGCCTGACTAACTTACCTAGGCTATTTGAGGATACAACCCTTTGCATGATTAGCACCCTATCTTTTGAAACATACCACCAAAATCATGAGATTCACCTAGTATATCCCTAACTCGTTGACTACGACCAACGAGGACCACCAGTTCTTGATACATTCAAAAATGATGAGGAACTCTCAGAATTCATGGGATTATGGGATAAAATTCTAGATGGGGATCACAAAGCCAGGTTTATAATGGATTTGGAAACATGCCTATTATGGGGAAACGATTGAATCCTTCAATCACAAAAGTGAGAAATTAAGAATAATATCCATGTTCTTGAGTGAAAACCACACTGTGGCACTCTCTGACAAGAAAAGAGTAAAAATGAAAGGATGTATCCAATGGTGAAAACCTCTTTGAGGCACCTGAGGATGGGGGATTAAATCTTATTTTAAAAGCTATTCATCAGGAAAAGCCAGCAGTCTTGGCAGAAAAATGCAATCCGGTCAACCTAGGAACAGAGAAGACCCCACATATCACATTCTATGCAGAATCACTACTATCAGAAGAGCAAGAGCTCCTAGTAGTATTCCTAAGGGAAAGACACAAAATTTTCATGGAGTTATGCTGACATGCCAAGACTTGATCCAAAGACTATCATTCACCACTTAGCAGTGTATACAGAAGCAAAGCCTGTCAAACAAAAGCTTTGAAAAATGCATCCTTAGATCGCCCTACTAGTCAAAATGGAGATAAAAAAGCTATTAGATGTAGGATTCATCCAACCGATAGATTATCTAGAATGGGTATCAAACTTGGTACCTATTTCAAAACCCGATGGGAACATCAGAATCTGTATAGACTTCAAAGATTTGAACAAGGCATGTCCAGAAGATGACTTCCTGCTTCCCAACATCGACATGATAGCAGATATGAAAATGGGACATGAGATGTTGTCACTAATGGACAAATTCTCAGGTTATAATCAGATCATGATAGCTAAAGAGGACCAACATAAAATAGCTTTCACTTGTCCATGGGGGACCTATTGTTGGAATATGATGCCATTCGGCTTAAAGAACGTAGGAGCAACATACCAAAGGGCCATGACATTGATATTCCAGGACATGATTCATAAGATGGTTGAAGACTATGTTGACGACATTCTAGCCAAGTCCAGAAAGAGAAAAGATCACATAGCAACCCTTAGTGCCATCTTTGATAGGTTGGAGGAGTACAAGGTCAGATTGAACCCTAAGAAGTGTGTATTCGGTGTACAATCGGGAAAATTTCTAGGATATATAGTATCAATGAGGGGTATCGAGGTAGATCTAGCAAAGGTAAAAGCAATCCTCGAGATGGAGGCACCAAAGACATTAAAGCAATTAAGATGTCTCCAAGGTAGGATCCAATCCATTCATAGATTCATAGCACCATTGGCAGACAAACAAAACCCATACTCTCACCTACTCCACAAGGGAGTAGCATACAAATGGGATAGCAAGTGTGAAGAGGCATAATTTAACAAAATCAAAGAATATCTATTGACACCACTAGTCTTAATGCCACAAATCCCAAGAAAACCATTGATCCTCTACATATCAGCAACAACAACAGCCCTTGGAGCTCTTCTAGCTTAACATGACAAAAATGGAATAGAAAGGGCTATCTATTACATCAGTAGAACAATGGTTGGGCATGAGCTAAACTACTCATTCATTGAGAAAGCATGCCTCACAGTAGTTTTTGCATCACAAAAATTTAGACATTACATGTTGGCACACAAAATAAAACTCATTTCCAAAATTGATCCTCTCAAATATTTATTATCAAAGGAAATGCTCATAGGAAGAATGGAAAAATGGGTGATGATACTATTAGAATACGACATCAAATATGTGGAGAGGAAAGCAATCAAAGGACAAGTCATCGTAGATGAACTAGCAGAAGCACCTATCTATTCTAAGAATCCTCTTGTCTCAGAGTTTCAAGATGAATTTATTTTCAACCTCAACATAGTTGACCATTGGAAACTATACTTTGATGGCTCATACACACAACATGGATCAAGAGTTGGTGTCTTCTTCATCACCCCACAAGGGGATTGCATACCAAGGTCCTACAAAATGGCATTTCCTTCCACTAATAATATTGTGAAATATGAGGCTTTGACTATAGGTCTTAGAATAGCAGTGCAATGGAACATCATAGCTCTCAAAGTATACAGAGACTCCTAATTTATCGTAAATCAAGTGAACAATGAATATCAGACCAAGGACGACAAGCTCACTCCATACAAGAAATTGGTAGAGACTCTCAAAGAATCCTTCATCGAAATTACATTTGAGCAGATACCTAGAGCCAACAACAGAGCAATAGATGCAATGGCAACAATTGGGTCCCTATTAGACATCCTCAACAATGCTCCAAAATATAAATTCTTGATAGAGCAGCTTCTCATGCTCGCATTTGAGGTACCAAAATCAGTATCTGTGTGCGAAATTGTTGGTCTCAGTGATCCTTGGTAACATGACATTTACACATACCTTCAAATAGGAGTCATACCCGTCAACTTACCATCAAATCTAAAATGAACCTTTTGTCAAAAAGGCATCTAGATTCATCATCCTAGGAGATACCCTATATCATAGGATCATAGAAGGAACCCTACTACACTGATTAAACACTGAGGAGGCATTGACCACTCTAACTGAAGTACATAATGGTATTTATGGTTCACACTCGAGTGTAATGACCATAGCTAAGAAATTTCTAAGGATGGGGTATTATTGTGCCACAATGGAATGAGAAGCACATGATTATGTCAGAAAGTGTTTACAATGTTCGCAGCATGGGGACCTTTTCCATGCTCTAGCTCCAGAGCTCCATCCTATCATCACACCATTGCCCTTTTCATAGTGGGGACTCGATCTCATTGGGAAAATCACACCCACTTCATCTAACAACCACAAATTTATCATAACCTCCATGAAGTACTTTACTAAGTGAGTGGAAGCCATACCCATGACGTATATAACTAGGAAGCAGATTTCAAAGTTCATCCTGAACTATCTCATATGTCACTATGGTGTTCCATAAGCCATTATCTCAGATAATGGGACACCATTCAAGAATTAGGATGTCTGTGACTTATGTGAAAAATTCAAAATCCAACATCGCTTCTCTACCCCATACTATCCCCAAGGAAATGGCCAAGCAGAAGCTACAAACAAAACCATTTTGAAAATCCTCAAGAAAACAATCAATGACGTAGGTCATGACTGGCATCTATAGCTTAATCCTACCCTCTAGGCCTATCAAACCATTATCCACACACCCACCGATGCCACCCCTTTCTCCTTGGTCTACGGATTAGAAGCAATACTCCCCATTGAGATCCAGCTCCCATCCCTCATGATATCACTACAAAACCTCATCACAGATGAAGAGTACCAGGTATCAAGACTAAAAGAGCTAGAGGTACTAGATGAGAAACGTATAGATTCTTTGAATCATTTACAAGTCTATCAGAATAGACTCAAATGGAGCTATAATAATAAAATTAGAAGCAAGACGTTCCAAGTCAGAGAACTAGTCTTAAAAGAAAATTAGAAGAATGTCCCAGACCCAAGTAGCAAAGAAAAGTTCAAACCCAATTGGTTGGGACCATTCATCATCACAACAAGTTATAAGTCAGGGGCATATCAGTTATCAACACCCAAAGGGGAACCTCTGCAAGAGCCCATGAATAACGCTCATCTCCAAAAAATTTATGCCTAAATATTTCAAGGTATAGAACCAAAAATCCAAAAAAAAAAAGAAAATGTCCTGAAAAAATGGTTACTTTGGCGAAAACCTATCAAATAGGCATCTTGGTGACAACAAAAAATCAAAAAATAAAAATAAAAATAAAAATAGAAAAAAAGGATAAAAATAGTAAAAATAAAAATCGCCCTAGTGAAAACCACTTTACTTTGGGCCAAGTACCTGGTGAAAATCTAGCAAACAGGTGCCTTGTGTAAATAAGCACTTTCCACCGAGGATCTTTATGGCTTGTTCTGCATCATCCATCCATTCGCTTCCATCATCCATCACATTCAGGTCTCCATCCATCACTCATCCACTCGCATCTGCACCATAGCTTGGTCCTGTTTTTGTATCATGATCCCTCCTAGTACTACTCAACCCATCCTTAAGGTCAATTTGTCCTGCCTTTATCGGAGTAGTCTATTGCATCACTGGGGGCATGTTTTTATCGAGATCGATTCATGTATGATCTTAAAGTCCTCAAATCAGAAAATCCAAACATCATAAAATTAGAAAATCCAAAAACATCAAAATTTCGAAAATCCAAAAACATCAAGAACATTAGAAAATCAAAACATAAAAATCATCAAAATCCCAAAACAGGTCAAAAGTGGGTCAAAAGTTAAAAAAAGTCGTCTTGTCAAACTATAGGTCTCTGAGCCTTGAACGTGGGAAAGTTTGATCTTTGATCATCATCCCCTAAGACACTTAGGTCAGTCCTTTAGGAGTCTATCATAATAAGATGAAAAGTTATCATGTATATCTTCATCTATAAATCAGTCAAGTCGTCAATTGAACTACATGGTCTCTGCATGTATAACGTAGGCAAGGATAATCTGTTGATTAGCCCCCGAGGCCCCTAGGATAGAGTCTTTAGGTTAGTCTCTTGGTCAAAATCCTAGAAAATCTCAAAACATTTGAAAATAAAAAAATCATAACATTTGAAAATCTCAAAAAATACCAGAAACAACCTCAAAACATTTCAATAACATCCAAATATTTGAAAAAATCCATCCACCTCATCTCGCATATACCCACAATAAACATCATCCATAATAAACTAATCATCATCCTCAACCTTTGGTGAAACAATTAGAAACAAGTCTAGCAGGTTAAAAGTGAAGAAACAAGTCTAGCAGATTAAATGTGAAAACTCAAAAGTGTCAAGTCTCAAGTCTAAGTCAGTACGTAAACAAGTTGGTCAATTCTTTGTGTCGATAGTCCATCATCCAATCAGTCCCATATCAATCATCTCATAACATTATGTCCTAGGATGCATCCTTCCTACAATGGACATTATTTATCAGAAAGAACACTTTGGATAAACGAAATGACGTGTCCCATCCACTAACATGTCCTAGGATGTATCCTTCCTACAATGGGCATTATCTTTTGGCAATAAGTTTCAGGGTTATCCTTAGAAAACACATTCCTCTTTGGTTACCGGTATTGAAGAACGTCAACTTGTTTGTTTTCTTTGTCTTTTTCTTTTGACTTATCTTATTGCACTTAGTCCAAGGACCTCTCGATGATATCCAAACAAAGGATTTAGAGAGATAGGAATGGGGCAATGATCATTATCTTTTGTCTGCTATGCTTGTTGGACACTATTGTAAAATAACTTGGTGAATACTTACTTTGTTAGATATGTATAAAGGATGTTTTGGACAACTTGTTGACTATTGCATTGATTGGTTATACCTTTCCATGTTTTGGTCTGAGGTGTTTGAAACTTCTAAAGTACATCCTAGCAAGGTTTTTGTATGTCAGGTGTGAACAAAAATACTCCTATCTATTTGTCGAGTCAAATTCCATCACGCTAAGTACAATGCCATCCTGGTCCTTTATACCTTGATGCATTGTACTTATTCATGTTATCAAACATAAGGTAAGTGACCCTTCTAAAATCCCAATCCTTGATAAGCAAATCATCCATCTATCATAATCATTTCCCATCATCATCTCTCATAAAGTTGGCTTGTTGGATCCTCTTGTCATCATCAAATTTCTTCTTTTCTGTACTAACATTGCGTCATGAATAGTTAATCATCATCACCAGTGCATCCATCCTGCATCCATGAACCATCAATATTCTACATATCATCCCACATGCATATTCATCATCATAATATAGATTTGCTAGTCAAAGCATCTCGTAAATAATCCATTGCATAATCACAACATGTCACATCATCAATCTCATCCATCATCACATCATACCATCATTTAAGTTGTTTAAGATAATATAGATTTGTTATTCTAAGCATCTTAGAACCATTTCATCTACATCATCATCCATAACCATCCATTTTGAACCTCTTTATCACGAGAACAACCCTCAAATGGAATCTTTTCACTCGATCTCTTGAGGGGGCAATGTACTAGTGTACTTCTTTCTGCTGGGGCAACCGAAAAAATCAGATTTTTTTTGAATTTTTTATCACAAAAATTTTATTCTTTGAACCAACGTAGCAAGTACATTGCTTCAAAGAGGGAAAAAATGTAGACACGTGAAATTATCGTTATGCACTTAGTTCATATTCATCTGCTCATTAAATTAATCAAGCTCATCAAATCCATTCACCAAGTAAATCAAGACTATTTAATTCATTCCTAAGGTTATTCATTTAAATTAAATAAATCAAAGTCTCACATCAACCTTTTAATTAAATAAACCAAACTTTATTTAATTAAATCTCAAAATTCATATTTCTCCCTCTTGATTTAAATAAATAAATAAAAAATTCAAGTCAAAGGGTCAAAATCACCTAATCATCATCTAAGCTAATCTAATCCTGATTAACCTAACCTAATTACCAATCACATCCTCTAGCTTTTCCCACTTGCACCAATAAATCATTTTAATTCATTTATAAATTCATCATTTTCTTTCAACTTGGCATAAAAATGGAATATTCCCTCAAGTTTGAATATGAAGACAAGTTGACTTGTCCCTTCCAACATTTCAATAACTTCTCTCTTACGTGTCCCCCTCTCAACATTTAATTCATAAATTCAAATTTGAATCTCCCCCTCTTTGGCACATTGGCCAAAACTTGCACATTCCTCAACCTATGACAAGTTGACAAGTGGCCTCATCTCATTGGTGCAATCTTTATCCCACATTTCTCTCTTATGAGCATTCTTTCAACTTGAGAATCTATAAGTAGAGGGTTGATTCTTCATCAAATCATCTACAAAAAGCTTATGCAAAGTCACTCCCTTCACATTGAGAACAGATTTTGTCATTGCATCCTCACCATTAGCATTATCAAGGGTTGGGAAAGTGTCACTTCTCACAAGTGACACCAATCCACTATGGAATAGGTTATTCATTATGATTTTTAAAATTTCAACTAACTTGTTTTGTTGTGTTGTTTATAGAGCATAATGGATTATTCCATAAAGAGTGCTATTTTGTTTGTTTTCTTTTAACTAAATTCATGATGATATACACTATGGAATAGAGTTTAAATTTGAAGATTTAAAATTACGCTATAGAATATATTGGCTATTTGTGTTTGTATGTCTCTTCTAAGTTGTTGTTTTACATTAAGAACATAGATACACCCATGGCTATGTAGATTACATTATCAAACTTATTTGAAGGGAAAATAGATGAAATTCAAGGATATTAGTTGGAGAATGAATTAATCAGTCTTAATCCAAGTAATTTTGATAGCATACAAGACTTCATCACCAAATTCAATTCAATAAGAAAACAATTGAAGGATGATGAAATTGGGAAATCAGACACACAATTGTTGTTAATTATTCTTTCAAAGCTAGGATGTGAATGGATAACTGCAAGAAGTTGGGTCCATATTTAGGGGAAGTAGCATTTTTCAACTCTAAAATAGGTAGCCATGTATTTTTTAGAATAGGTACCCATTTTAAAGTGGGCACTCATTACAAAATGTTTGAAAATCATAAAAAATAAATTAAAAAATCACTTGGATTTAGGCTCGAAAAAGACATCGTAACCCACCTCTTAGCCTTGGACCTACAAGTGGAAATCCATAACAATGTCGAGAAAAAAACAAAATTTGGCCATATGGTTGGTAAGATTTTTTTTAGAAACTTTTTATGAAATTAAAACCCATTATAGATGACAGTGTCTAGTTTTTAAATATGTATGTTTTATTATTGAATTATTTTTCTATTTTTTAATTAATTTACATGAGGAAACTGGTCCATAAACTTGAAATGTTAGGTTTTCATGTTTTTTAATAAAATTAAATTTGTTAATTTTCTTGTTAAAAAAGCCGGTATTGGCATGGTGTGATGGTTTATAGGTGGCATTGTTGTTCTTACCACCAAGGTTCAAACCTCATTGGGGTGGTATTGTTGAATGGTTGTATCCGGTTCATAGCTCCGGTCAAAAGCGTTTACCCCTTGAATAAAAAAAAAAAATTCTTGTTAAAAAAATTATATGGCATCAATCTATTAACAATTATTTACACAATGAAATAAATAAAATTCAAAAAATGATAAGTTTAGATCAAGTTATGGTGTTTGTACATGAGAGTTTTAAAAACCAACAATTAGGACCAATAAAAAATATTTAGAAAAATATTTATAAAAATTATCCTCATCAATATTCATTAAATACACTTTTTTCCCGAAAAGGAATTAGAAAAATACATTTATTTAGGTCAAATTATGGTGTTTACATACATGTGCATGGAATGGTCCTAAAAAGGTAACTTTTAAAAAGTGGTTTTAACACAATGCCTATTAAAAAATATTTTGTATCATTTAAGTATTAGAATAAATTACATATTTGAAAACTAGACTCAAAATACTAAATTTTATATTACTAAACATTCTAAAGATTCAATGTGTAATTGCTTCAAATTTTCAGTCCAACTATGAAAAATTCTAAAAAATTAAGAAAAATACTTCCACTTTTTGAACATTTTGTGGACCCAACTTCTTGCACTTACATGAATATTCAATCTTTGTGTCTACTTTCTATCCTACAAAGAATGCCTTTGGGAGCGAGTTTATGATGCCTTCCTTTGAGGATTTTTCTATGCAACTTACTATGGAGCAAGATAAGCTTATTGAAATGGGTGCTTTGAAGTCTTCAAAATTGCAACCTTGATTTCAAAGGATAAGAAACCTTCGAGTGACAAAGAAAAGAAAAAGAGAAACACTAAGAAGAGCACACAATCCACATATAATTCCAAAAAAGAACATAAAAATTCCTCATTTAAAGGGGGACATCTAAGAAGGAGAGGCCTACTTGTGCATATTACAAGAAGGAAGAACATGAAGAACACTATTGTTCGAAGAAGGATATTGATTAATTGAAACAAATTCTCAAAAAGAATCATAATGATTTTCCTTCTAGAATGTATGAAGCACCTTCTCCTTCTTTAAAATAGTCCAAAAATGACAACTGTCATACATAATGTAATAAGGGGAAATCTCTTTATACTTTTTTAGGTCATGGAGCAAGTAGATGACTTCTAGATTTAAGAGCATCTCATCATACGACATCTTCACAGTCTATATTCTCTTCTTTTGAACCTTATACATGTTTCCTATTGTGATGGGAAACAATACATACATGAGTGTACTTGCGAAGCTCACTCTATTAGTTTTGGAGAAAACACTTTCTAGGATGTTTTGTGTGTTCCTCATTTGACAATCTTCTTTCCATATATTAGAGTACACATGGTAGAAATGGGAGGACTATGGAGTTCACTCTTGATTTAGTCATCATTCAAGGCTCAAAAAACAAGTCTGCGCAACATGTTTTTATTTGATTTTTAACATTCAATTTTACTAATTATACTTTATTTCTGGTTTTTTATCTGAAGAAATGATCTATCCACAACATACGCATCATAAGACAATTTCCAATTCCTATAAAAAACTTGATAATCCAATGAGTAGTTTGAAAGATACACATGTTTTATTACAAGTTAGTATTTTCAAAAACTATGAAAAAGATGAATAAACACTCTCACCAAATGATTCAGCTTTTGTGAATTGATTTTCTAACTAGAAAATGAAATAGAATTCACTATTAACAAAATTTACATTGTGTAGCAATAAAAATTGCAGTATAAAAGTGTAGATCTATAAAATATATAGATTAACAAAGAAAGTGCCTATAAATAACATTTTTTAAGTTTAAAATACAAATTTCCACCAAAATAAAGGGTATAATATATGAAAATTTATGGCTTGGTGCTTTTAGATGCAACCATGATGTCTATTTTTTCTTTAAAAAACCCTAAAAATTATGATTTTTACAACCTCTTGAAAAACCCTAAAAATTATGATTTTTACAACCTCTTGAAAAACCCTACAACCTGCAAGACATTTAAACACTAGAAACTCTCACACAAGAAGGTTACCCGAAAAGAAAATTTGCTTCACATCAGGTTCACTAGATGTATGGATCTAAAAATTCAATTGGTGAAGCTTAAATACTTAACAAAATCCACTAAACTATTATAAGTTAGCTATGAAATCAAATCCAAAACAATGAATTGCAAATCAACATAAAGGAAATTGAATATAAACAATTAATGTAAATTATAACTTTATGCCATCATTAGTTGACCTCCATTGTTCTTCTCTCCTTCTATTTTAAAGATGTGTTATATGTTGCTCTTATTTTTTGAAGTGCACAAATCTTCACTTAAGATGATAGTAACAACAAAATTTTGATGATAGTGGTTGTTTGATTGAAGAAGTGAATTTTGAATTTATAGATGAAGTTAGTAGAATCAATAGATGAGATTGAATAGAAGATCAATGGATGAGATCGAATGAGAGAACGTGCTGAAGGAAAGTTGCTCATTCAAAAAATGGAAAATGTAAGAAGCATGGAAGAGAAAAGTGAATGAGGAAATAGAAAACTATAAGAGATCAGAGGAGAGAATAGCAGAAAGTGGAAGAGTTAATTGAAAGAATGAGGCAGTCAAGTGGAAGAAAGGGTCAATCAAGTGGAAAAGAAAATAATGAAATGAAAGAGTTAATCGAAAAAATAGACATAGAAGAGTTAAATAAAGAGAAAAATATGGTAAGTTTTCAAAAATAAAATAAATAAAAAAAACATTTATTTTCAATGTCATGAATATTTAATTAAAGTAATTAATTTAATTAATTATAGAGGAAACTTTAGGTTAGCATAATTAAATAAATAATAATATTTATTTAATCATTGATGAAATAGAAGTAGAGATTAAATAAGTAAATATAATTATTTAATTCATGAAATGGTGAGAAAAAAATATTGAAATAATTAAATAATAAAAAATATTTAATTATTAAAATGTAAAAAAGAGTAGAATTGGGTTTAGATGAAAATTGGGGTTAGACAAAATTAGAGTTAGTAAAAAATGCTCTCGCAGACTCGGGATAGTCGTAAGTGTCTACAGCTAGGATGTGATCCAATGTAGTATGAGAAATAAGCAGAACCAACAAAATTTTGTTGAACTCCAATTTACAAAATTTCTATGTGGTTATTGCACAACCATTAGAGAAAGAAATTGATGAGGTGAAGTTTGACAGACTATTTTTCTTGGAACAACAACTAAAGAATAAAATTTTCAAGGTTGGAAGCTATGTTTGATCTTCTAACAAACCTTCTCATATATCATTAGCAATCAAGATAATCATCTACTTCAATCTTACCAAGCAATCCAAAAATTGTTGATATCTAAGTATTCACTTAGATACCAAGCATGGAAGGCCTATGACCATGGAACATGAGTCATAATAGGATTTAGATATTAAAAGGCAGGCTCCTTTAATGAGTTTCAATGAGTGCCTCTATCTAATTCTCTAAATGTGAGAAAAGGGAGAAAATACTACCATGTGATAATGTAGTTAAACAATTTGATCATGTTTGATTGTAGGCTTCTTTAATGAGTTTTAATGAGTGGCTCTATCTAATTCTCTAAGTGAATTATTTTGAAACCAATCACTAGAAGAAATTATTTTCTCAAATTTTGTATACTAATATGTCAACAAGCAAGAAAATTAACCATCTAAACCATCAACAAAAGGATAATCTCATGAATAACAAGAAGAGGAACAAAGTTGACCATGACTTCTTTCATTGATCATTTGACTATGCACTAGTATAAACTTATAGATCACTAAAACATTCTTGGAAACACAAAGGCTACTAGAATTTAAAAACACATGAGAAGATATCAAGTTTGTAGAGATTTCATAGTATGAACATACTTAGTACCTTTTATCTTACAATTGAGTGCAATACACTTATTTCTATGAAATAACAAATGAAACTTGAAAACTAAACTCAATGAATAATTAATGGCTTAGTTATGAGGGGATTAGCATATAATCGCTCACATGAAATGCTACACAAACTAGCTCCTTCTTTTAATAGATGAATGTCCAACATTTTGAGCTAGAATGGAGTGAATGTGTTCCTTGATTGCATCTTCAATGTTGTAGCATGATCATTGTGGGAACATTTGAATTTCATAAACATGGTGACAAAAGTTTGTGATTATTGTCTATTACTTGCTCTTAGATGCAATCAATTATAAAGAATGGCATGGTAAAGTACCATGTGCATTTTCTTAGAATTCCTTGGTCCATACCTCACTAATTTGGTCAATGATGCACTCCAATTTTAACAATATTGAAGTATATTGAAGTAGCTTTAGATGAAGTATGCTTCATTAGATTAACGAACATGTGATCTATCAAACAATGTTTGTATACTTTTTAATATTGATGCACTCTAATATTGGGGCCCACTTGATGTGAAATAGGCTCTTTCAACCAATTCTCAAAAAGTTGTGTCGGCATGCTACATAGTATTTGTGATGCCAACAATATTTTATCTCTTCTTTTTATGACCACACGAGAAATCGTTAAAAAATGGTAAAAGAGATTAGACTAGTTACACTAGACAAGTACATTTCCAATACTTTAGGCTCGGGGATTGCTTATAAACTCATTAGTAGTACATCTTTGTCAAAAACTTGTACTTATAGTAAGAACTTAATGTTCTTCCCAGCATAATCATCACTAATGGTTAGCGCTCCAATTTGCATCTCAATACTTCAAGAAATGAGATGACAATTATAAGAGCCAGCTCCAATTTACAGAAAGCAGTAATCAACCCCTGGTAGCGTGACAGAACGTTCCGACATGGCATGGACAGCTGCACCCAGAACAAACTATATTCATTGAAAGATAAACAGCTCCAAATTAGCTCCAAATTATATGTTCTCCAGAGTAGTGTCGGTGTTGACTGGAGATTTTATCTCTTCTTTCTACGACCACAAGAGAAATCGTTCAAAAATGGTTAAGAGATTAGACTATAGATACACCTTTCCAATCGTTTTGGCCCAGGGATAGCTTATAAACTCATTAGTACTGCCGTTGGATTTCTCTGATCTACTTAGTACATCTTCGTCAACTAATAGATAGCGCTCCAATTTGCTTCTCAATACTTCAAGCAATGAGATGACACTTTCTTCCACTTCAAATAGTGGTGGCTTCCAAAAGTATCTGCAAAGTAAAACAAATGAATAAAGCAACGTAGATAAGCCAGTACTTGCAATGTAAAATGAAATTGATAGCAAATAAATAACCAGTGGAATTGAATATGAACAGGACAATTCAGCACAGACTGAAATAGTGATAATGACAAAGAAAGATCACTTATGCCTCAAAACAGGGGTTCCAACTAAGTTTATACCTGTACGTTGTATGAATATAATGAATTAACAAAAGAAATCCCAGAGAATTTTTAACGTCTAATGATCATCATATTTTAGAGAGCAACTAAATATGGTTATATTATATACACAGAGAATAATCCAACATGCATTTTTTTGTTGCTGAACAATTACACTTCATGAGCAATATATGGAAGTTTTGAATATAAATTTTGTTCTCATCTGCGTGAGTCTAAGTTCATGCTGCAGACGTAAGAAGAATTTCCGAAACCAACGAATGCTCATTGGGGATAAATACATGAAATAGTAAATTGCTTGTATTATGTCAATAGTATAAAAATAGGCAATAATAAACAGCACATTTCAAGCTTTTTTAAATGATTCATTTGAAATCACACTAGGCAATCAGAAGGTACTGGCTCTGTTATACTTTACAGTGCTAGCAACTGCTCCCCACTAATTACACCATCAACATCTAACCCAAAAATTGTATTGTTGGAAGGAAGATTTTATACCATTTGCGCATTCGTTTTGCTATCAACTACACTAATTAAAATGAGGCCATTTATCACAGATTCAACACCAAATTTGTAATCCAGACTCTCATTTTCACAAAAGTCTCAGAATGACAAAAGGGTCGGCTCAAAAGCTACACATGGAATATTTTTAGGCTTCTCCCAAACATGACCATCATCTAGACGGTGAATTGAGCAGTGTCCGGTTTTCAAATGGTAAACTATGACAGAATTGTAACCTGTTGCCAGCCATACCACACCACCACTCGCAAATACCTCCCAAGAATCATAAATCATATATGATAAATCCAGCTCCTGATATGGTGTCCAACGTTTTTGTTGTGTATCCAAAATCCAGAACACAAAATGCCCATCACACTCCTCGTCCTCATCGTCCTCATTGGTGGGATTAGATGCCAAGACTAATAGTTTTCCCTCCCATTCAAAGAGGCAATATGGATAACCCACTGAAATAGGAATGAAAACAGAAAAAACACCACTGGTCTTGATTCACATCATAACCTATAATCTTGTGAAACAGACCGTCTTCATCCCTAAACAACCCATATATAGCTTCACGCCCTTCCTGAGCAGCTATGACTGGTGTTCTAACAACGAAATAAATGACACCATTAACAAAAACTGTATGACTGGAAGTACTTTCTCTGGGTCTTGTATAATAGCTAGATAAAGCGAGAGGTGGGCCCTCATACCATGAATTTGATTGGGAATCAAATACCAGTGTGCGTGTGTCGTCCCTATCCTCAGAGAAGCCTCCAATCACCAATTTTCCAGTATGTTTGAGAGAACAAAAGCCAGTTAAAACTGGGAAGGTCATTCTCTTCTTATCCATGGCAGGAGGCAGGGGTAAAATTTTCAGAAACTTAGTTACTGGATTGTACACAAAAAATTCCGGGATCTTCACAGGAGTCACAAGTGTACAGAAATACATCAGCCCATTTGATGAAGCGAGTAGACGTGCACAACGACTAAAATGAAAACCGTCTATGCCCTCCAGAGAAAGAGAAACGCTTGAAAGATTACCTGTTTGGAGATTGTGGGAGCGGAATTGAAAGCTGTGCACAAATCGTAATACTGGTGATTGGTCAATGTAAACAAAAATGGATTCTTGGTAACAATTGTTGCAATGGATATAAACAAAATCTGGGTCAAATATGAGGGTTCGCCATCTCTTTGCCACTGTGGACATCTTAATCAAATCTCTTGTTGAAACCCTCGAAAGTATGTTAGTAATCAGTTCATCGCAATATTCCACCTGCTCTGCACTGCTTCCTACTGTGAGTCTCGGAATGCCAGCCATTTTCACCTCTCTCAAACAAACACTAGAGTTTTTCTTTTCTTTTATCCGCAGAGCTTCTCCAATGACAGTCAGTTGAAGAGTAAAGCAGTTTTTCTGGTTAGTATAGAATTCCAAATGCCAGAGCTGAGTGAGGTTTAGTTTTAAGGAGATTTTATAATAAATTGGGAGGTTTTTGGAGGTGGTGGGGAAAGAAATGGTTTTAGGGTGGTGAGGGAAGAAGTTAAGTTAGGGAAATGTTTTTTAAATAGATATATGATTATTTATCAGGTTAGAATCAGTTAAAATAAGGTAGATATGTGTGAACTTTAGTCGTTTTGTACAACTGTTATCTTTTAATTCTTTGCACTCATCATTAATTATTTTTTTGCACGCATTTTGTTTCTCAATACAAAGCGTGTATTTTTACTCTCAAGAGATCTTTTTTTACTCGGCATGAAGATAGGCATCTAGGTAATGAGTTGTATCTATGGATTCTTATGAATTCAAAAAAATTTAGATTCTCAAAGTTCTAGAATTTTTAGTTTTTTATTTGGTGAGCTGTGGCTGAGCGAGGTTTAGTTTTAAAGAGATTTTAATAAATTGGGGGCTTTTGGACTGGTGGAGGAAGAAGTTTAGGTAGGGAAGACTTTTTAAATAGATATATATTTATTTATCATGTTAGAATAAATTAAATTAAAGTAGATATGTGTGAACTTTAATTGGTTTTGTACAACTGTCATCCTTTAATTCTTTGCATGCGTTTTTTTCAATCCAAAAAATTTAAATAACCGCTATATTTTTACTCTCAATAGATCTATTTTTACTCATCATGAAGATTGGCATCTAGGTAATGAGCTATATCTATGGATTCATATGAATTCAAAGTTTTTTAGGATTCTCAAGGTTTCTAGAATTTTGATTTTTTTATTTAGCGAATTTTTCAATTTGAAGGCCATCCGAGTAAATGTGTATTTACTCTTTATTCTCAAGGTTTCTAGGATTTTGAGTTTTTTATTTGGTCAATTTTTGTAGGCTATCCCAGTATTTACTCTTTATGTTATAATGAGTTGTAAATGTAGATATCTAGTTCTAATTGAGTTTATCTATTAAGTTTTTATAATTTTAAATTTTTTTAGATTTTTTAGAGTTTAAAATAAAATATGTATTCTTGAAAATTTTCTCAAACAAACACTATGATAATATAAGATTTAAAATGGTAGAGATGTGGTTTACATTTATTTTAAAGGCATCAATGGAGGGAAGAGGGGGGAGAAGTTAGAAAAGGTTTCCTAAATAGATGTATGTTTATTGATCATGTTAGAATTAGTTAAAATAAGGTAGATACGTGTGAACTTAAGTCATTCTTGTACAACTGCCATCATTTAATTCTTTGTACTTGTTGTGTTTCAATACAAAAATAATAATAGATTACAGTTATATCGATGGATTTTTCTTACTCCCAATAGATCTATTTTTACTCGTGATCTTCTTAAAAAGAAGATTTTTCTTAATCCCAATAAATCTATTTTTACTTGTCATGTCAATTTTTTTATAAAAAGATACTCATCTAGATGTAAATAAGTTGTATCCATGGATTCTTTTCAATTTAAAGTTTTTTTAAAAATTTTCAAGGTTTCTAGAATTTTGATAATTTTTATTTGGTGTGTTCTATTCATAGAAGGTTTGAAAGGTCATGTACATTAAAACAAAAATTATGATAAAGATAAGATAAGATGATAATATAATAGCTAGCATATATATCTTAAATATAGGAGATATATTTATATAAAATATAAACAATATAGCATAGTTATTTAAGATATATAAATATTATTTTATTATTAATATTAGTAAATTATTATTATTATACTATTCTATAAACCTTTTTCATGTGAAAAACACTGGAAATACCACAGGGACGGTGGGGAGACTTGTTTTAATATCTTAATAATATTATATTATTATGATTATTTTTATATGATATATTTCTCATATTTTATATAGATTATGTTTGAGATATATAAATGTTATTTTATTATTAATATTAATAAAATATCATTATTATATTATACTTAATATATTTATATTATGCGTATTATCTATATTATTAATATTTTGATTATTTTGATATTATTATTTATATTAGTATTATGTATAGTATTATGTATATTACTATATTATAATATAATGTCATTCTTATTATTTTATTATTAATATTTTTATAATTATAGTAATATAGTTGCTAAAATATTAATATTCATTTATTTATGTTTTTGAAAGAGGAAAAAATGGGTTTTACAGGGACTCAAAACCACAAAGTTTACAAACTAAAGATAAGATCGTTAAAGACACCAAAAGTAGAAAGGTTGTTAAAACAACAACAAGACAAGTCCACAGCCACCAAAAAGGCTAGCAAAGGCCACAAAACCAAAAAACCAATCAAAAAGCCAACAACAACTAAATTTGGACCTTTAATAAATCCGCAATCTCAACTTCGAACTCGCTCATATCTTGAACACCCCTCTTTAAAATTTGAACCATCTGGTTAGTAGGAGGTGCTTTCCTTTTAAGGTTGGCACAAGTACTTTTTGAGATACTTTGGTCCTCATTCTTACTTTTATCCCTCTTCTCTTCCAGATCAATGACTAGTGAACCCTATTTTTTTTTTTAGATTTTTAGACATAGCATTAATAATGATGGCATTGTGCCTAGCCATTTTATGGTTTTGTTCCATAACAATTTTCATATTATTTTTAATTTTGAACATTTTAGCTTCCAGCATCTTGTACTTTTCCTCAATGTCTCCTTCTCCCATTCCAATGTTATTCCTTTTCCATTTTCCTTCTTTATTGCTAAGAGCAACCAACTTCAGTTCTAGCTTCTCCAACTTTCTATACAGAGCCCTATTTCTTTGATTACGATCATTTATTTTTTGATAGGCCCATTTCAAAACCCCAAAAAATGTCACCAATTCCATTTCTTGCAGAGGCAAGAATATCGCTAGACTGACCCCGGTCTAATATGAAGTTAACATCATCTGGGTTGGGGGCTAAAATCTGATATACAATTAGCTACGAAAGAGCCCAAGATGGGAGGTATAAATTTCTGCTAACCCAGGGTTCTCGACTTTGTCCTCCAAGAGATGCAGTGGTAGGAAACCAACATTGATACGGAAGCCATGAGTATGATTCTTTAAGGGGACAAGGCAGTCGAGCTAGGTCTCAAGGTTAGCTTTAGCAAGCTGGGGTTTTTTAGGCTGGGTTTTCTTACTAGGCATCTCAGAGGACGAGTGGGATTCAACAATTCTTTCCTGGTAAGGCTGATTCTCTGAACCCCCACCATCCGTGTCATAGTCCTCAAACGCCGTGGAGGTAACAAGTTTGGATAAAGTTGACATACTTTGATAGTGTTCATATATTAACCTAATAAAACTAGGATGAAGAATAGGATATCTCCTGGGATTTTTCTTATGGTCCTTAAGGCTATTACTCAACGAACATAACAGGTAGTGAGGCAAAGAAGTTTGTACCTTATGGCAGAAGTGGTTAAGAATGGAAAAATTATGACCATAAACTCTTGTGAATCTCTCGTCTAGGGTGATATACTCCATTATAACATGAAGCACCTTTCTCCACAACACCTTGATGGTGTCAATTTCAAAATAGTTGTTGGAAAATTTAACCAGTTTCAATTTCTCCTTATCCTTCTTAGGAAATCTGATGACCACCTCATCAGAAAACCTCCTGTTGCAATATAACTTCACACCCTCGGTGGACATGTCAGTAACCTCCCCTATAATCTGCTCATCCAGTTTCACCTTTCTCCCAAAGAGAATTATTTCGCCATTGTTCTAGTTCTTCTCAAAGTAGTCTGTGGCCATTGTATCAAGCCCATGATTTTTTTCCAGAAATGGAACTAGCCCACCTCTTACAATCTGCTTCCAGACCTTATCATTCCTCATATGCACCTCATTTCTTTTTTGGCTCAACTATTTTCCTGTCCCCCCATTTTTGTTTGCACCTTACTGCAGACTCTACTAGCATCGAGCACCAATTATAGAATTATGCAGCCATTCCAATGCACCCACAAAGCGTGCTGCTTTTTCTTCCTAGCTAAGTAAAATGATGCAGCCCCATCAAATCTCTTCATTTTGATGTACTTAGCCCATTTCCCTTTAATCATTAAATGTATTTTCCTCTTTCCCATGTGTAACATCATAATCTAGTAAGGCCTTGATTTCAGTTCTCAAGTCCCTACAATTATGCCACATGTTCAGTCCTTGCTTCCTAACCCCTTCATTCGCAAAGTAATCCGCCATGCTGTTAGCTTCCCTGTAGACATTTGAAACTTTTACTTTATCGAACTTGTCTAGAATAGAATTTTCTTCATCAATCCAATTCTTTATCGACCAAGAGGGTCTTAAGAGATAATCAATGATATTTTTGAATTCCCTTCTAACCATCATTTTTATATTCAATTATAAGCTTCTTTAAAACTTGACTCCTATAGCCTCTTCCATGTAGTTGGTTTAGAGACTTACCGGTCTTAATGCAATCATAAAGAATTACCTTTTCAATCCCTTAAGCGTGGGATGTTGGATGGAAACAATCATTGTTCATGCTTTTGGATCCCAGCAAGGAGAGACCCCCATGTTGTCACACTTCACCACCTTAACCTATGGGATCCCTTCATTTGTGCGGTTCCCATGGTTCTGTTCCAGCCCAACTATCAGAGTCAAATCCTATCAACCTGGCTAACAGCAATGCAGTACTAATTCTCCTTAGCCTTTAATCTATCCTAGGCTAACCTATCCTCAACACTCATTTAGATCTTGCGGTGTAGAATGTGTCTTCTGGCTTCAAACCATTCCCTAGGGTTCTTGAAGGTTCACCAACCTCCACCCTTTCAATCGCTTTACCCGAGCCCTCTTCAAAGACTAAAGAGGCTATTTGCCAGGCCCCAATTGGGTCTCCTCTCAGGAGAAACGATTGTTCAGGACCTTGGTTTCCCAAAGAACATAGGATCTTTCCTTAGGTTTCCTGGTCCATATGCCCACCTCTCAAAGATTTTTGGGGTCTTGGACCCTCTTCCATTAGATACAGGGCTGTATAATTTGCCCAATTTAGCCTTTTAAAAAAACCATTTCCTGGCCACACAACAAACTGTCAGTTTACGCAACCACCAAACAGACTGATGAAACCTCCTCCTTCATGCCAAGTCTTTACAAGGCATATATCTGCATCTCCACACCGTGCCTTGATAGGGAAAGGTCACCCCTGCAAACCAAGTGCTTAGCACCTCCTATCTTTCCTAGCCGAGCACTGTCAAGTTCACCTAGGAGAAGACTATCTCCATGTTTCCTTGACTCCTACAGACTCCTAACCCTAACCTATTTACAAAAATGGAGCCTAGCCACATTTCCCACAAGCCCGTACACTAGTTACAATGGAAATGTGAGCTAAAACCCCATTTTGCATAGTCTGCCAGTCAGAGCAGCCACTAAAGAAAGAACAAAGTATCTACAAGATAGCTTGAAATGAATAAACTAAACTATTTACTGGACCAAACAATGCTTGAAAAACAATTTCACTACACCCTACACTATTCAAAATTCCATGATCAATCCATTAACAAGTAATTCAAGTAAAACAAAATAGGAAATGCACACTCAAAAATCATTGTTTTCTTGTTTCCAAAACTAAATACAAACTCAAATGCTTCCAACTTTGTTTTCAAGTTGAGACCCACCTTATAAAGGTTTCTAAAGCATTTAAGTTCGCTCCTAATTGCTCCTTGGCCGCTTGTGAAGTCCAACAGGCCTTATTTTACAAAATTTTAGAGAACCTATCACCTAGAAAGGTCTACTAAGGTCTTTAAACCATCCTTGTAGACAACCCTCAACCTCACAAATGGTCAACATGACACTAACCATTACAATACCTAATCCCCAAATGTCTCTAAGGTACAAACTCAAAGAGGTAGGAGGAGATTGCTACATTTGGCCTAAACAAGTTGCCAAATCATGACCTTCTAATCAACTTTCCTAGGTGAGCTGTAGAATTGCTCCTGCCATTCTCCCCTGCACAAACACTAAGAAGTAACTGTGGAGAGAGATCAATATTACATCAATGTACAACTATTAGCGAGCTTCATCTACCCAAGTATTTTCAGTTCATGTTTTCCATTTGACAAGATGTCATGTACACCTTATGCCTTGTAGATTTATTCTCTTGACTCAAGATCCTCTTTGCTTATAGCTTATTTTGGAGTAGGTGAGTAGGTTGCTCACATCCTTGAAAGATTTCCCTCTTGACAGATCTAATTCATTGGCGAGTCCACATATACAGTCAAATGTTCATTGAACAATAGTGAAATCCTAAATCTATGAGGTAACTCCACCTTGTATGCATTTTTCCATGCTTGGCTAACACCTTGCATGGTCCCACTCTTTTCATCTGCAATTTGGTTGATGTACCCTTCTGCAACCTGGATTTGTTGAGGTGGACCATGACATAGTCTCCTAATGCAAATTGCAAATCTTTTCTTGACAAATCTACTTTATCCTTCAACTTTTGTGTGTAGCCTCGGTATTTGTCTTCTTTACTTGCTCTGGTCTGAGTGATCCTTGCATGCCTCCTATGTCCACTTCTTCAAGATCAACAATTCACACACACACCTCTTGGGTGCATTCGCACACTATTTCAAAGGACTCTTCCTTTGTCAGTCCTTGTTCTGCTTTATCATTGTATACATACTCATTTTGTGATATAGCTTGATCCCATGTATTCTATACTCATATTTAGAGATCTTAGAAGGTTACCTAACACCTATTAACCACCCAGATTTTCCATCGATTCTAAGGATGGTAAGCTGATCCAAAAGATAGGTTTGGTGCTAGCTCTGTCCATAGAGTCTTCAAAAGCTATAAACTTACATCCTTGTAGCAGTGTTATTAGCAAGAAATCCATGGATCCTTACAATTTCTTTGAAAAAAAGATGAGCAATGTAACTAGCATCATGAGTGGTTTTGCAAGGGATAAAGTGACTCATCTTGGTGAATCTATCTACCACCACATAGACACTATCAAACCTTGTTTTAGTCTTAGGGAGTCCTACCACAAAATCCATGCTAACACACTCTCATGGTCTGTTGGGAATGGGTAAAGGTTGATACAAACCTGCATTACTAGCTCCCCCTTTGGCTTTCATACAAACTACACACTGCTCCACATACCTTCTGACATCCCTTGGTAAGTTGGGCCAATAGTAGAACCTTTGCATTAGTTCCATTGTTTTGTTGATACCAAAATGACCACTAAGACTACCATTGTGTTTTTCTTGGATAAGATTCTCTCTCATAGAACCTTTTGGCATACACAACTGATTTCCCTTGAATAAAAATCCACTTTGCAATGTATACCCTGAGTATTGACTATGAAAATGATTCTCAAAGTTAGAACATACCTTGTAGGCCTCTGAGAAGTCTTCATCTTCACCATAGAGATCCTTGAAACTCTCTATTCCAATGCTCTTTAGCTGTATCTCTTACACTATCAGCAATCTCCTACTTAGTGCATCTGCCACCTTGTTCAACTGTCCCTTCTTGTGCTTGATGGTGAAGGTAAAAGCTTGGATGTATTCCATCCATTTCAAATGCCTATTACTCAGCTTCTCTTGAGTGTTGATATAGCTAAGTGCCTGATTGTCAGTAAAGACTACAAACTCTTTGGGCAGAAGGTAATGCCTCCACTTCCTAAGTGACTGAACTAAAGCATACTGTTCTAGGTCATAGGTAGAGTACTTTGTCTTAGCTTCATTGAGCTTTTCACTAAAGAATGCTATAGGCCTGCCTTCTTGACTTAGCACTCCTCCTACTACAACTCCACTAGCATCACATTCCATAGTAAACAACTTGTCAAAACTAGGTAACAAAAGTATAGGTTGAGTTGCCACTTCTTGTTTCAGTTTCTTAAAACCTTTCTTAGCTTCTTGAGTCCACTTAAACTTAGTCTTTAAACCACCTTTGATTGTATCTAGGACTAGTGCACATATACCACTAAAGTTCCTTATAAATTTTCTATAAAATTGAGTCAATCCATGAAAACTTCTTACCTCTGTCCCTGTGGTTGGTATATAGGCCAATTTAAAATAGCTTCCACCTTGCTTGGATTCATCTTCAATGATCCT